>JAQQZZ010127788.1:0-26395 GCA_030265115.1 Mopalia vespertina | reverse complement strand
GATGCCCTGGTACTATCACTCACTTGAGAGAGCTAGCTGTTGCCCTGGTACTATCACTCACTTGAGAGAGCTAGCTGTTGCCCTGGTACTATCACTCACTTGAGGGAGCTAGCTGTTGCCCTGGTACTATCACTCACTTGAGAGAGCTAGCTGTTGCCCTGGTACTATCAGAGCTAAGGGGCAACATGAACCAGATCTGTTTGTGGTGTCTTTGTATTACGTCCTGTATTTGTCCTGTCTTGTCTTTCTTTGTTGCCAGAGGCATTGAGGGGTGTTTTTCTTCATCCATTGGACTGGCACGCCATCATGTGAGTGAAATAACCTTAAGCGTGGCATAAAACCCTAATCAAGCAAATATATGTTGCAAATAGATTACAAAGTGTGTTCTTTATTCCAGAGAGAATTTGAGGTGTTACATGTATATGCTCCTTAGAAGCAATTTTAACAGCATTTGACAGTCAATTGGAATGCAAACAAAATGAGACCAACGAGACAGGTTTCTGATTAGTTCAATTGTTAATTGCACGTATGCAAGTGTTAACTGCTGATTGGCAGTTTACCTGTATTTGATACAATAATTGATGCTCGATTAGCAATACGTTTGAGATTGTTGAGGTTAACTTGTCATTGCACTGCATCCCATTGCATTTCAAGTGCATTACACATACACTCGTAGGAGCTGAAGAGTCTGAACTACAGAGATTAAAACACTACACTTTGGACTCTCCTCTCTGATAAAAGGTTGGCAAATTCAGTTTATCATTTTAAATCAAACTCAAACATGTAAATTTGACCAATCTTATGCACCATATTTGTTTAATTTTATTTTATATGGAGGGCCGAATGAACAATAATGCTGAATTATCAATAAATTAATTATTTACATGCATACCAATAATTTTATTAATATTTTATATTATATGGAGGGCTAAATGAACAATAATGTTGAATTATCAATAAATTAATTATCTACATGCATACCAATAATTTTATTAATATTTTATATTATATGGAG
Source organism: Mopalia vespertina (assembly GCA_030265115.1). Taxonomy (NCBI): domain Eukaryota; kingdom Metazoa; phylum Mollusca; class Polyplacophora; order Chitonida; family Mopaliidae; genus Mopalia; species Mopalia vespertina. The sequence goes on along the minus strand of JAQQZZ010127788.1, from coordinate 25,380 downwards.
GGCCGAATGAACAATAATGTTGAATTATCAATAAATTAATTATCTACATGCATACCAATAATTTTATTAATATTTTATTTTATATGGAGGGCCAAATGAACAATAATGCTGATTTATCAATAAATTAATTATCTATACTAATAATTCATTTTTTGATATCGAGAAGTTCTTGTATTGTTATTGATAATTTATTTGTCAGTAATTATAATTAAATGTTATTTTGGCCCTCCATAGTTTGTAAAATATGTATTTCACTCTCTCTAAACCGAAATGCTATGTGCCAATGTCAGTAAAACATGGATATTGGGAAAGCGGCTCGCCCAACCACTATCTGATCCGCTGTTAGAGTGATAGGTAAATCTCAGATTTTGTAAGAAAGACTTGATGATGACAGGAAGGATTATGGTGATACTATACATCTTCTCAAGAGACTGTATTGCCTATCCCTGATATGTCAATTCTATTTAAGTTTGTTGACTGATGGAGGACCAATCTGTCATGTTTTTTCCTTGTCCTAATTCCCAATTTACCGTTGTTTCAGCTTTATGTGTGTTAATATACTTTTAAATGATGTAGACAGCAATAGAGGGATGACTACATCTGAAATAATATGTTATTACCTTCCTTATCTGCTGTCTGACAAATATCTAGAGAAGTCGAAACTGGAGATAGACAAATGACACTTTAAAATCCCAATTGGGGACGAATTTCTTGTTTAGAAGCATAGTTTATGGACGTTCAGACAGCATTTTGCATATATTGAATCTAGAATTATACCTCCATGGCTTATAGTTTGTGTGAGTGAGGAGTTAATTCGGAATTAGGTGTGGGTGATTCCGTGCTGTGATGGCTCATGGTGACAATAAAGATCTTCTCAGAGTATCGCCTTCCCTGATGTGCCAGTTGTATTAAACATTCCAGTCTAGTTGATTGATGGACGACTTGTGGTGAGGGCTGCTGGAACAATATTAGGTGTACCGTGTAGTTGGGAAGAGATAGTGCAAATTATTGTGATACATGCCTCTCATTTGAATGTAATAATGTGACCGAATGGCTTTTCAAAGGAAAAAATTGGTCAAACAAAGCTCTAGAAACACACATATTTCACCCATCAGACATGAAACTAACTGTCTATAAGAGAGATTCCAGTGTACCGGTATCTAAATTTTGTACTAATTCTTTGTATACTTGCATATTGATGTGATCTCAGACATGTTTGTATGACTTACAGAGTTTAAAATTTGTGTGTCAAATTATTAGGTAACTCCTTTTAATTTTTAATGAAAGATTAAGGTTAATACAATTTATAGAGATTTCTAGATAGCATCAGATCTGGGGATATAATAACTTTACTGGATATGTACAGTGTGTGTGCTATTGTTAGTCTGTTGAGGCACCTTATTGCAAGAATACAGTTAAAGAGAAGAGTACATAATTAAGGAATTAAATATATTCTGTACACTCAGTCAATTGTGGTTGTTTGTTCTGTGACCAATTCCGCAAAGCATATTCTGTCAAAATATTAAATTTGAGATTTTCGCTACCTGTCTTAATTAATTTTAAAAGATTTACATGTAATAATTAATTACTTAAATTTTTAAAATAATTTGCAAATATTAAATATCAAAATTGAGAATTTTGAGGGCTTTTAGACGTTGTGGAATCTCTCAGAGCTAAGGAGAATCAGGAAGCTGAACTGTTGGTACGTCTTTGTTTATGTCTTGTTATTGTTGTCCTGTGTTGTGATTGTTTGTTACCAGTGACATGCAGAATGCCATATAAGTGAAATAACCGTAACTATGCTGGAAAACTCTAATCACACAAACAGTCTTTCCTATTCATTTTACGTATGGACAATGCCCATAGTTTTCATTTACTATATCTCTGACTATAAAGGACAGTATAATTGAAGTATAACTATGCTGTCAGCTATGGAGGAACATTAATGATACAAAAGAAATATTTGCATCTAATACTCCACATTATGGTTTTGTTTTTGTTCACTATTTCGAAGTACATGTACACAAATGTCATATAAGTGAAGTAACCTTATGCACGGCATAAAACACCAATCAATCAATTAATTTATTCATTTAATATCTGAATATCTCTTTGCGCAAAAGACTTTTTGAATTTTCTTTTTAATGACAATGAAAAGGTAGCTAGCAACTTACATGTAGAATAGAAAACCTGCAGGCTGAGTCTGAGGTCTCAATATGTGGGAGAGATAAATACACATAACAGGCAACTAACTTCTCATAGATAGAGCTTAACATGGCTTTTCTGCACATTTAGATGCAGATGTGGTGTGACTCTTTTCTCCTTAATACTGCTTAGACATTTAGTCCATGGTGATATAGTTCTTCATTGGATTTGAGCGGGTTGTTGGAGGGAGCTTCCTGTTGCCCTGGTGCTTTCTGAGCTAAAGAGGAACAGGAAGCCGATATGTTTGTGATATCTTTGTATTGTCCTGTGATTGTTCTATGATGTTTTGTTTGTTGTCAGTGGTGTCGGGGGTGGTTTCTTTCACCCATTGGGCTGGCATGTCATCATGTGAGTGAAATAACCTTAAGTAAATCAATCAATCAATCAAACAAACAAACAAATATTGGAAGTGTGGAAATTCAGTATCATTATTTGCTGGATGTGTGTTTTTGTCCTTTTTTTATTGCCAATACATTTTGTTTGTATGATTAGGATTTGACACAGTGCTTAAGGCATACTCACATGATGGTGTGCCAGCCCTATGGGTGAAGAATACCACACTCCATGCCACTGGCAACAAACAAACACGAGCAGGACAATATAAGACATCACAAACAGATCGGCTTGCTGTTCCCCTTTGGCTCTGAGAGCACAGAAATTCTTTTTCTGTGGTTTGACAGTTTGTCAATTGTTTATGTTGAAATCGAACATTTTCTGTTTGACCAATAGGTAGTAATTATTTTTCAATCCTTTGCAGTTTGTTTTGTTTCTAATGTAGAAATTGTTTATTAGTGGTATTGAAGCTTGTCCATTTTCTTTGTTGAAATTGGGCGTTTCTCTGTCAGTCTTTTGCAGAAGAGCTGCCAAGAAGAAATTACTGTGTATGGAGCTCTGCACAAGTCTCGTATGAACATCAGGAAATGAGTTAAGGTTCTATACGGAGCTCGTATCTGCCCTGCTGTGTGTATTAGCGCGCTCGATTGGCCGATGTTAGTCACTCGGGTGAGCATTGTGGCAATTTTATAGCAGTGAAGTTCCATTGACTAAAGTACTAGGCCATGTGGTCACTGGTCTCAAGAGATTTACACACCTTCATTTAGGGCTTCAGTTTGTAATATTACTTGCTCAGTGGAATGCCAGTTTTACATGTGTCCCTGATCAATGCTAGGTATATTGTGGTAGCCAGTGCGCTGAGCAGTTCAAGTGACTTTTTTATAGCACCACAGCTGCAGTATAGTTACAGTTCATATTGACATAACTTCTGATGTTGATTCCTTCAATTGGATTTATTCTTTGTACTGGGTTGCTTGCTTGCTTATAACATAGATGCAATAGGTTGAGTTTATCAAATGAATTTCTCATTCTGATGGATTATACTATCTTAAAAGTTTGGTTTTGATCAAGATGTGACAGTTGGTGTTTGACAAGAAAATCCCTTTCCAATTGAAAAGGATAATAACCATTTGGGTCTGTGGATCAGAAATAATATGAACATCATCAAAGTGAGAACAGGAACTGTTTTTAAGAAAGTGTACAAAGGAGTTTAAATTGGATAACTTTAAAAGAGATTTTTAAATTTTCAACATTATGTGGAAGAAGTAATGTTATTTATTTTTGATTTGAATTCTTTGACAACCCATCCCATGAGGAAATCAGTTTTGTGACAGATTGCGCATAGAAAACCTTTTTAAGGACAGATTAGATTTGATGTTGGGCTTGTTGTCTGGTGGTATTTTACTGAACTTCTCTAATCTGATTTTACCTTCTGTCAGTATCTGTTGACTTTTGAGATGTGCGAGAGACTTTAAAACCAGAGCTCCCCAAATGACAAACCTAGTGGACTTAAGGCAAACACTTTACTCTGTCCAGATTGGCCTCAAAACAAATATATGGATTAAATGGACGGCATCAAGTACACATACACCTAGATAAATGTGTATATTTGACTGGTGTGAATATGGAAGTCACCACAGAAAGATCTTTGAAGAAGAGTTTAATTTAAGCTGAAGTATGGACTTAAGACTCACAGTTCATTTAAATTTTTTTCTGAAAGTATAGACATCTCATGGAATCAATGCTTATCAGAGATATAGGGATTGATGCGGCTTCTATTTTATACAAACTTTAGGACCATGCATATACTTAAAAACAAATATCTTAATTAAAAATGATTTTTATTCAATAAATTTTATAGTACTACCAGTTTAAAAGTTATCTACTTTATAGTGGACAAAGAAATATACCCCTCTGTAAAACTATGTAATATAACATAATTATTTAAATATCAGTAATAAGACAACTAGGTAACAATAACTATATGATGTTATGAAAATAACTGTGATAAACATACTTAAAATGAAAAAAATAATAATTAGGAGTAATAATAATAACATATGTGTTTTTTATATGTGAGAAATAAATTTTTGCTTGCATGTACTTAATAATTGATTGTCAATTAAAACATTACCTGTTCTATACAGTTAGATTTATATACTTTGTCATAGTAATAAATATTACCAGTAGGCTTCTAATAATAAGTACATTTGTACGCTTTCAGAATTCTTATAATTCATTCCAGTGGGATGTGTGTATTCACTTTTAACTTGGCTGCTATGAAGAATAATATATTTGTCATTTAACTTTAGTTTTTGAATACACACTTTCTATAGACCATCTGTTTGCCTTGATAAAAAATCTAACAAATTTGTGACACAGTGGTGTGATTGGTAGCAACACACTTGAGTAGTTTGGCATTTTGAACAAAGTACTTATTTTATATGGAACAGATATCAGTCGTTGGCGGTAATGTAAAATGTAATTAAACAGGCAGCCATGATTGTATCTGTCAAAAGTGTTGTGTATTAAATGCTGGCAATTGAACTGTAGAGAAACAGTTATACAGGGCCAGTTATGTCTACTTGTGACAACCAGTAAGAAAAAAGCCACATTTGGTGATACCCCAATCCTATCAACATACTTGACACATTTAGATGTGTTAATGTTTTATTTACATTGGATATAAATATATAACAACACACACTTAGCTCAAGATTAGTTTTAGAGTTTGTAATTGCAGTAACTCAACACATGACTTTACAATGAATTGAGAGAAATAAAAATGTATTTCACTAGGATAGTGTTTATAAGTTAACATTTTTGTGGTTAGTTTGACCTTGGTGCTTGTTTGTCTCATATATTTTACACACAGTTAAGGTCAATTTCAAACTGTGCAGCCCTGTTTTCTTTTATCAGCACACTGATTTCCTGTCATAGGCATTGTAACTATGATCCCGTGTTTTCAAAAGCCTACAGTAAGATCATTGTCCAGTATATCTTAAGCTTTGTTTTAGATTCATTAGTTTTCATCTGTGCCCCCCTCCCCACCAAAAAAAAAAGATAAATAAATCAATTAACAAACAAGTTATTAATTTGTTCATTAAATAATATAATAACAAACAAAATAGTGCCTGTTTAACTCATGTGTGAAAAGTCTTTAGCTCTACTATTAATTTCAAACATAACGGTCCCCTTTAGATTTTCATTTTGATTTTATGTGCAAGTAGGCCTAAATGTATGTGCATGATAATATTTTTAGCAAGTGTATACTGCGTGACAATTGACTTGGACCCTATGAATGTACACACTGTGATAAGTAGGTCAATCTGACACGCAAGGTAAGGTGAAACAGATTTCTGTCAGCTGTGCGAGTATTTGTGAGTGTGTTTATTTGTGAGTTTGATGCTGTGAGAATTAGCTGTTACATTTCTGTACGATAGCTACATACAGTTTGTTCATGTGGTCGCTAAAGTTCAGCCTGTGAGTAAAGTGTTTGTGACATTCAAGTTGAAGTTGTGTTGGATTAAATGTACCTTTCTCATTAAGTGGTGCAGGCCTCGTGTACTTGGATTTCAAGACTAAAACTCAAGTTGCAGTTGTGTTCTATATCTGTGTCTGTAAGTCAACACCCGGTTAAATTCATCTAAACTATGACTTATATGTGAAATCTGTGTGGACCAATTTACCTGTGTAGCAGGGTGGTAAAGAACACTTGCACCTGAACTTTGACATTATAGTTAAACTTGTGTGCCTCTCCAATGCTGGAATATACATTTATTAGTTTTTGAGTACTGTTGTTAAGCATACTCAGACAGGATGTAATTTGCTGTAAAAAAAACTTATCCAAAGAAGTATAATTTTTGTGACATTTGAGTCACCTGTTCGGGGAAGTCCTATAAAGATTTGTCCATATTAAAATCATATTTATTTCTAACGTTACAGTTGCAAACATTTTTTATACCACTGTACCAAGAAGATTTCCTGCACAGGGATGTTAAGTGTTGTGACATAAGAGTCAACTGTTAATGGAGTAAAGACGATTACTGCTGGTACGGGGTATACATAAGGTGATTCACAGGTGTATGAAGTAGTGGATCTTCTTAGACGTCTACTTACTGTAGTCCTGTTTTAATTAACAGGTAGTTCAAATTTGCTGACATTGTAAAGAGTTCATAGGGGGTTGACATTACTGTATGAGTTCTGTTGAACTGAAACATAGAAAACAACATGTGCTGAGAATGAGATAGTATGTTAGTGAGGTTCACATAAGTTTACCTTGATTATGATCTAACATTGCTTCAGACTGCAGGTATGCGTGTTTGTGAATGTATTACCTCAAAGTGCTGTAATCGGATTAATACAATAGATTTCCCTTGTTATCAAATTACTGTTGGATTTCCTTGAGCTGACAGCTTACACACTGATAACTTCCTTCCTACTCAGTCCATGTGCTACCTGAGACTTGTTAGCTTTGATATACCTGCCTAGCCAATAAAGGTATCTCTGTTAACAAGGTGTATGTTTCACCTTAACCAGTTCACACCTCAGGATGATTCTAACAGACAACTCGGGCATGCCCTTATTAACAAGCTGGAGACGGATCCGTACTGAACATGACATAGATTGGAGTAAGTGTTATGTACCATTATACATTCTCTGTTATTTTGGATATGTAATTAGTTAAATATTTTACCTGTGCTCATAATGAGTAAAACAAAATAAAGTGGAGAATTACCAATTTCTTCATGATATATAATGAATTTTTTGTAACATAGTATCCAGATACTGTCAGAATAAGTAGTATTTTACAGGGATTGATATATGCTGTGTGTGGTGATACATGTATAATTGCCATTATCACTGCAGCAAGAAACCATCTTGTTGTTTCATCTTGTCATTCTACTTTCTTGTCTTTGTTTGTTGCTGGTGGCTTCAAAGGTGCTTTCCTTTGCCCATTGGACTGACACATTTAAGTGGCATGAAAAACACCAATCAGTCAAGCAAACAAACAAATCATCTCTTTTGCAACATCTGAATGTAGCAGTTGATTTTGAACTTTGATGATTCTTGCTGGCAGTCATACACCTGTACATATTTTATGATCAGCTATCCAGGTAAATTTGATGAGAAACACCTGAGGCTCATCTGTGTTATGCTTTGACCTACATTTAGATATACTACCACAATAGCTTTATATAATTGTATCTGTTCAAATAAGGACAACAAGATTTGTGAAAATAAACAGTTTCAGTCAACAAAAGTCATGACCAAAATAGTCAAAGGATTTCTTTTGTTGCAATGACCAACAATTGATGAGATTTTGTTTCATTAAAATATCCGACGATATAGCACTGTATAGCTAGCTCATCCGTTTGAAGTAAAGCACTACTGTCTTTACTTAGCACTGGAGGAAAATTAACTTTCTGACATTATGGAAACACTTCACATCTTGGTTGTGCTAGTGTAAATTCTTGTTGGAATACATTGCCGTTCTATAAGTGAAATACCCTTAAGCACAGCATAAAACACCAATCAAACAATCAGAATTTGCAAATAGAAGAATTTCATTTCCCCATAACTAAGGATAACTATGTGTTGCTCTGATACTCAGGTTTAATTGACACACTTGTACTGTCTTGTCTTCGTTGCAAGTGACATTCAAGGTAGTTTCCTTCAGCTACATCAGTTAAATAACATTAAGTATGGAGTAAAGCCCTGTTTAACAGACATTTCCCACACCAAAATTGATCCTTGCATACACATGTTTTATATTACATCTTGAGATACTTCCATGGACAAGAAATCTGCTGGTGAAAGCATGCTAAGTAGCTATTGTTCGTGTTGGTGATTTCTTAGCACAAGTACAGTTACTCTTAATAGAAACAAACCTTTTTAAAAAATAAATGGGAACGGTGATTTGGCCAGTGCTGTGTGTTTTTTTCTCTTCAAAATGAGCCTATTTGCAGAGGACTTGCAGCCAGCTTGCTTAATTTGCACATTTTTATTGCAGTTGTACTTTCCAATTACATGTACTTGAAGGTTTTAAGGAGCTTTGTATAAATATTTTAGCATGGAGAGAAATTAGAGGTTGTATATAGATTAAGGAGCTGCAAGTCGATTACATAAGAAAGGCTAGGGTGCTTATTATTCAACATTTGACTCGGCCTGATTATGTCGGCATGACACAGTTTCAAAAGTGTATGGAATAAAAAGACAGAGTTGAAGGATGAACAAAAAGTAAATGTGGTTAACCTGTAAAAGTTAACAATGCAAAGCTATTGACAACAAGTAAAGTTGACATATCCCCAAAGGATATGTTATAACCTTACAACGTAAAGCTATTTGGTCAGATTATAGCCTGACATTTGACAACTGTGGTTTTAAATACATTGTGACTGAAAGGTCAGTCTGCAAAGTCTGTAAAGTAAATTTCCTACTTTTTATATAAAACAAAAATTGTACTGTATAAACTTATCTGCAAGTAATCTGTATTCCTCCCATTCAGAATTCTAAACATACAATACTTCGAAGATCCTGATCCTTCTGGCTAAGGGCAGTTTGTTTGAAGAGTAGCAATGCTGTCTTAACTTAGCACTGGAGGAAAATTAACTTTCGAACATTACAGAAACGCTTCACATATTGGTTGTGCTAATGTCAATTATTGTTGGAATACATCGCCGTCATATCAGTGAAATACCATTAAACACGGCAATAAACACCAATCAATCGATCTAAGATCCTGCTTCCCCAATGACCTACTTGGAAAGATCTGCGGAGCTTAATTACAAGGTCCACACGTCTTCCTGGGGAGTTCAAGGAAAGTTTTGAGATGGTGTTATATCTTATATCACCATGTGTCTAAAAAGTCCTGAGATCTTCGTTAGTAGATGTTTGGACCACCTTCTTCAAGACCATGGATGATGCTGGGAACATTCAAGCCGTTTGGCAGCATTTCATATTTTTCTGTGTTTAGTAGTTCTCATTAATGTGTAAATATTTATAATGTTTTAAGATATTTACGGTAGTAGTATCATGTTGAGCATAAGTTGTCTCTGTGGTCATTGTGCAGGATGATACCATTATAAGTGCTAATCATTTCCGATTGTTTCAATGACTCCTCAATTCAAGATCCCCAGGGTGTGGGAATTATGTTGCTGGGGATAACTGTGAATAAATGGTAGATTTGAGGTACATCCATCAATTTAAGTGTCATGTTTAGGGTTATTGTTTAGTATTAAACATAACACAGAACTAAGAAGTTTGTCTTACAAGAAAGACCTGCCATAACCGCCAGATTTGATGACCTGTTTAAATGCTTCACACATAAAAGTTGTGTTTGTGTGTGAACCCCTTGTTATAAATCTCGCTATACGTTCTGCTTGCCCTGGTGCTCGCTCTTCTGGTTGTTGTTGGACTGATGAATAACTTCTAGGTACTGCACAGGATCGTGGCCACCCCTTGATCTGGTGTATACAGGAAGGTTTTGGAGGATGCTAGTGGTGTTGACAAGGTTTTCAATCAAACATCAACTATGCTTAATAATCCTATAAGGAAAATCCCATTCAACATTAAGCACCATGATACAGCCACATTGTGTCTACTATAATACAGTTTATACCTCTCTTTGTCATGGAAATGCATACATTAGGAAGCTCTTGTAGTATTCATTGGTCATCATGCATTGTTGTGATAGATTTACTTTTAATGTATATGGTCTTGCGATTTGGTCTGAGAATAGCTTGCCTCAGCATTTATACATGTAGTTTATAGAACAACTGTTTCAGCATTTGAGGTAGGTATGGAATATATGTAGCCCATACCATAACTTTACATGTTCAAATCTCTATGGTGTAGTCACTCAGTCCTAACTGAGCACAGTAGTAAGTCCTCTCTGACTATAGCCCACAGCCCTTGCTTAGTGGCTAGCATGTCAGCCTCCTTATCCTAATTTCGCAGTTCCATTCATGTGTTGGAGTCGGTCTGTTGACCATCCGTCATATGAGTGAAATACCCTCAAGTTTGATACTAAACCCCAGTCTTACAATATCAAACAAGCTCTCTGACTTTGGGAATATTCACAAGTTAATGGGAGTGCACTTGCACACATGAACTACAGAGTTAACATTTTCTATGAAAGGACTAATGTTTTATTTAACTTGTTAACTTGCTGGTTATTGGTGAAACCCAAGGGACAACATAAAGCAACTAAATTATGTCATCATTCACTGTGCATTTGCACACTTTGTATAATGGACTCATTCATGCAAATAAATTAATTTGAGACAAATAAAATCCTTCTGAAAGTTGAACATTACATACATTTTTTCTATTGCCCCTGTGTATCCAGTTCTCTATTGTTGAACAGGGAAACAAATCTGAGTGCATCAATCCACGACTACACTGAATTCTCATTGCACCAAGTCAGTAATGTTAAAACCATTATGTGCACACAGGATACATGTAATATCAATTAGTATATTAGAGCTGATAAATATGTAATCAATAATGTGACACTGGAATGCTGTCCATGTACACAGTAAGGCAATTCTTACAGAAATGTCATCTTATCGACTCCTCAATCTATTGATTGTTGTAGAGGTGTACATCACGAGATAGCAGCTATAGTAACATGGACTGTCTCAGACACTGATAGAGGACATTTAAATGCCTATAGTAATAAGACAACAGATGCATTCCATGTCTGCTCTATTTTTGACTCCTCATTTCTGTTTTAATTCTGGCGTATTTCTCACACAAATCCATGGATTCTATTACCGTGTTGGTTAATTAACTTCTTATTATCATTAGAAGATGTTTGTACATTTGATCTTTTAATTGAATTACCTGCATCTTTTGAAGCTCGTTATCAAGCAAACATATTTTAAACAAATACAATTTTTACCTGTTTGTTAAACTGTAATATAAAACTGAACGAAAGAAATATCACGTTTTTACAATCTTGATAATAGAAAATTCATATAAGCTGTGTAAAATTTTATGTTGTGTATAATCAAAGACTGTTGTGTGTTATTGTTAATATGGGATAACAAATGAAAGTAGTCTCATTGTCTTGAACAGTAAATCTAGATTGATTTAAGGGGATGCTCCGTGGCTCAGCGGGTTAGACATTGGACTGTTTGACCACTTTAATATACCACTCATTGATTCTTCATTTAGGTCACCTGATTATTCAAGGTATAAAACTTTACTGTGATGGTAGAGATCATTAGGTTTCTTCTCTTCTTGGGGGGGGTTTTCAACTAAATACTACCGATGTAAAGTTGTCATAATGTGATTGATGTGATATAAAGTTTAATTATCAGTATCTGTTGTCAATATGTTTTGGATTTCATTTTACTTTGGTCCAAATGTATAAATAGGATAATACTAGACAAGCAATGTTTTTTCTTGAATCTTTGAATGAAAATACTAGTCTAGTTTAATATGAACCATATTATGCTGAAAGACTGTAAGGTGATGGATTTTATCATAAATTGTTAGTTACATAATGTTGAAGTGACATAGCCTTGAAGCAGCATTTACAGGTATCTTTAAGCCCATGTCACACCAATCCTTCAGCATCCAACTCAACTAGCTGTCGGTAACTACTGCTCGGTGCGGCACCTCTTAGGACGTCTGTTGTGTCCCATCTCAGGTCATCAGATCAAGTTGAACATGTTCAATCATAGTTGATTAGGTCGGGACTCGTCACATGATGTCTTTTCGGTCTGACTTGGTTCACAGCGAACTGCAAGTGTAATGACTTGGTCAGCCATGAAAACCAACTGTTTAAGTCACATGATCTATAGCTTAAAATGGCGGATAATGTTCTTTGGTAATAAAATTTAAAGCATTTTCTAGCAGTAGTGTTAGTCTCGCTCCTCCCTCTCGCGAGAAAGCTTACGATGGTTGAGAGCTGTTGCAGCAGTGTGACTCGAAGTGCAGACATATGTCAACTATCCTCAACCAGACACAACTGACTGGTGAGTCTCGTCGGTGTGACATTGGCTTAACTTTACTGGTGGAAGATTTATGGAATTTTCAACAAGATCTTTGATTTGTATCAAACTGGAGTATGGAGACTTATGGATCGCTTGACGTAACACCTCTAACTAAACCAACTATGTATCCATTGAAGTAGGATAGGGAAGCCCTAATAGTTATCATATTGATCCATGCATTGGATGTTTTGTATTTGTTTTGTGGCTTCACTTACTAACATCTCTCTATCAAAAGCTTCTTTCTTAGATCAAAAGGACATAGGCTGTATTTATAGTAAACGTCACTAGAATGTGACAATAATATTGAACGGAGACACCAATAATGTGATATGAAAACTGAACTGTATTATAGAGTGCTTTATGTTGATGTATGAATCAATTTTTAAATTCAGGAGCCCATTTTCCCACTAGTGCTGGCTATTGTCTGTCTGAGAGTATACATGTATCTAACTTCATTAGTTGTGTTTATTTTATGCAAAGCTGAATGTTGTGGAGATGGTATTCTACTTCTGGATTAATAATGGTTATCTCCAGAGGAAGTATTTTTTAATTAACACAGTACTCTATCTATGCCAACTGATGGAGCAATGGTCATCTTTGGTTTGTAGAGTCCCAAACGGATAGCATTTAATTATGGGTATAGCAGTCTATAAGGGCTTTAGATGAATCTGTATGGGGGTGAAAAGATACATGAGAGATCAGCTTATGATGACTGAGAAAATCCTGTTTTTGATAACATGACAAGTAGATGACCAAATTTGTCACATTCCTGTTATCTTTATTTTAAACCCTTGTCCCACAAACTGGACAATTTTTAGAGCATTTAGGTGACTTTGTTTATTTTACTCTTTTCCATATCAAGAAACAAATATCACATAACATATTAAAAAGACTACTCACTATAGAGTTGCACATTTTGTCGTATTCCACCATGTGTTATGTTCCATCTTGTCTTGGGCCCGCGGAAGTGGCTTAGTGGTAGCATGTGCGCTTACTAATCCTACTACAATTTACCATTCACAGGATCGAGTCCCTCTGTCAACCATCAGGTATATGAGTGAGTCACATGATGAGGCTCCGGCAATCGCAGGGTTTTTTTTAACAAGGTTTCCTCTCGGTTTTTCACTGTAATTCGGCAAGGAGCAGTGTGAAGTGGACAATCCGTTGTCATTTAAGTGAAATACCCTTGAGTACGATGCTAAACCTCAATCAAACAAACCATCTAGTCTTGTGTTTTGCCAATGGGATAATGGGTGGGTGGATGCCTTTTCCGTTAGGCTGGCAGACCATGAAATAAGTGAAATAATGTTAAGTGGAATCCCTGAAACAAAGTAAGATATCCTCTTCAGCCAGCCATACCATACCATCAATAACCAAGGGTTACTTTAATCAGATCGTAATGGTTCATATGTAAATGAGCTTTGACTTCAGTAGTATATGTGGATGTTCCTTGAGATTTTTACAAATCTGTATTACAGTAACACAAAGTGGTATAGCAATAAAGTTGTAACATCAAGCAAAATAAACAAATCCACCTTGTGAAAGTATGGGAAATGATCCTAAGCTAACATGTGGAAATGTTATGTTTATTTTGGCGATCTCTATTCTATCTCTACAAGTAATGATTCACTTTGATGATAGTGCTGTCTTCTAGACAGTACAATATCATTCTACTTCACTGAGGGATAATTTCTGGAAATGTAAACAAACCATGACAATGATAAAAATTGTCATAGAATATTGTCTGTTTGGATTGTGAATAATTCTTCTTTGATCAGTGATGCAATGTCTTTGTCAATAGGAATGCCTCTACTTCAGTTGTTTGGTTTCCAGAAATGTAAGCAGACTATCACAGCTTTGGATAAGCTTATGAATGTAGAATCCAATTAACAGTCTACTGGTGTGAAAAACTCATTTCAAATGACAGAATTCATACTTATACAAAACAAACTACCAAATTTGTCAAAAATTAGCTTGATAAAAATTGCTTGATAGAAATTGCTTAACTATATAAGGGAGCTAAGAAAAAAAAGTGGTAATGTGTGTTTGATTGCAATTAATAGAAAGCTGGACAATATCTTAAGTTTCTTGAAATCATGACAGCCCTCACAAATACAGACATGTTTCATTGATTAATTTCATGAAGTTTAAACAAAAAAATACTGTTACTGAAAATATACAGAAGATCACACAATTTTGAATAGCCTATATAATGGGTTGAAAATATATATATATTTTTTTTCTTCTTCAATTTTTGGCAATTTTTTGGACACTATCAGAACTGTGTTGAACCAAAATGAGCAATCTACAACAGTCTACCGATGTGAAAATTCAATTTCCAGTGAATCAATTCCTAGAAATGTAAACAAACTATAGAAATTATTGGAAATCAACTCGATTGTGGTGAATCTACACTGGTGTGAAAATCCCATTTCCAATGACTCAATTTCCAGAAATGTAAACAAACTATAGAAATTATTGGAAATCAAGTTGATTGTAGTAAATCTACAAGCTAGTGTAACTGGCGTGAAAATCTCATATCGAATGTCCGCATGAAGTGAGTTGTTGAGATCATCCTCCGAAGGATAATATTGACTTTATTGAACGAGGCAGGCATATCTTCTCTAAAAGTATTAAAGCCTATTGATGACGAACAGTAAAGCGGACATTCAGTGGGCCAGTATCTCTATTGAAACATTACTTTTACATCAAAAGTTGAAATCCTGCAAAGTTTTACTACATTAATTATAGTAATGAATATCACATACCTATTGTGAAAATATGTCAATATTGTACAACAAGTTTGTACATAAAACACATGAAATACTTGCTGAACAGATCTCAATAACCTGTAGGCTATCTGGCTTAGGAAGCTTGTTTTGAGAGTAGCAATGCTGTCTTTACTTAGCATTGGAGGAAGTTTAACTTTCCAGCGTTAACACTAAACATTTCATGGTTGGGTTTTTTTTTTCTCAATTATTGTTTGAATTCACTGCCATCATATAAGTTAAATACCCTCGGGCACGGCATTACATTACCTGAACATACCCCACTAATCTTTACATCTCCTTTAATGTATAGTCCTAACTACCTGCATGCTTACCTGTAACTTAAAAAATAATTAATAATTTATTCAGATAATTATGAAAAAGTGGAAACTGATATTTCATTAATTGATAGGTAATTAAGTTTATCAACTCCTGAGTGCCTGATCACAAGACACCGTTTTATTGTTTCCTGGCATCTTGGGCTTTATGATCTCGGGGATTTGGTGTCGTGTGGTTTCGCCAGAGACTTTTCCTCACTCATCACACTAGCATGGCTTTATAATGAGTGGAATAATGCGAGTATACAGTAAAACATGAAAGAAATAAACATACTTCCAGGTTATAGAAGTGGGGTTCGCTTTACACACAGTTGTCAGACTTAACAGTTCTCTATATTCACAATGAGAAATACAGCTTCCTACCTTTGTAAGCAGATATGATTAGTGAATGATTTGACGGTACACATTTTCATGACAAGGTAGATTAGGAGGATTACTTTCATGATATAAATCAAAGTCTGTCAACAAGCAAAGGAAATTTCTGTTCTGCGGTTCATTGAGGTAATTTGTGAGGAAAGCCATGTTTGAAATCATTTGGGAATTTTATAGTCCGAGTCTGATGGTTAAGTGTTTGAGCAACCTGCTAAGAAACGGTTGTTGTAATTACTGTCTAGGTTTGAGGTTCCCTTAGGGGGTTTACAGGAAGATTGACGTCATAAACTGTCTGATCCACCCTCCCCAGGGGCACCCCTCATCAGTCCAAATGAACTGTGATACAAAATTGTTCATACTAAAATCTTAGCTTTTAATTAGGGAAGAAACATGGAAATTTGCTCAAAGTGATAACATTATTTATACGATGTTTAAAATGTGTAGTCCATGTAGATGTGTGATATACTATCTTACATACGTGTACACAACGATTGGACAAGAAACGTATCTTTTCTGAATATCAGTTTGTAAGTGGTTACAGTATTTGGCAAAAGTTAGGGGCACTGACAATTGATAATCGATTGACAGAACTAAAAAATGTTAATGTTACGTACCATTTGTATTATATAGATAAACATGAAACATGATGAGATTACATTAGAAATGAGAATGTCCGGTGCATTGTCTATGTACACTTGTTGAAAGAAAAAAACAACATTCAAATATGTGTTATTTGGACTTTAATTTTGTGCAGTATTTGTTTAGTTATTTTCTTATTTTCTTACAATGGTGTGCAGCAGCGGAAGTATTTGTATAAATGGAAAAAGTTTTTTTACATGCCATGATTTATTTGAATGTGTTTTACTAGTAATCACACTTTTCTTTTGAGATAGAACTGTAATAAATGTTATATCATACATCAGTGTATAGCTGCTATTTGCAATTTCTTCATACATTTTACAATTGTGATTTTTCTCCCCTCCCATAGGTGGAGAGCTCTTACCTGATGTGGAGGCTGCCATTAAAGCCTGTTGGGAACCCATTGTGGGAGATGACTTTGAGGTTACGGTAAGTCTACTTAAACAAATTTAACTGCAAAAACCACAGACCATATAGCACATAGGATTCATGTGTTTCCTGGCAGTCTTCAGCACTATCTATTACTGTAACTTCATGAGTTAGTCTTATCACACTTTATTATGTGTTAAAGCTTGTTTTCTGCACCAAGTGAAATAATCTTAAAATGATGTATGAGTTTATTTTTCAAGTTTTAATGAGGGAACAGATCTGGCTAAAGTACAGGTTATGACAAATTAATGCGGTACAATATTGTCTTCAATAAGCTTTGTGAGTTAAATTCTTAAAATGTACATGTATTTCTAACTATTAAAAAAATGTATTTAAACCATTGTAATACATAAGCTACATAATGGTCAATATAATCTTTCGAAGAACATTCATTTTCTAAAGTAAGCAAACAATTTGTACTTATAGTTGTATTATTGCGACTTTTACTGTAGGACAACATTGCAGTCATCTATCATACATACATGTAAGTTATAGCACAGTAATAAACACAAATCAATAATTATCCAACCTTGTTTGAGGACTACTTCACATGTGGATTACGTTCCAGTCACAGTCCTCAGGGTGTTTTCAAGTACTTATTATACAGTTAACCAAGCAAACTTCAAGCAACTCTATATCCTGTTTATAAATATTTTGATTTCATAGAAATTCATAGTCAAGATAAACAATTTAAAAATATACAATAATGAATTCTTTGGGGTTAACGGCTGATTATATTTGTACTTGTCAGGAACATGGCTGGCCTTTTGGAATGATCTCTTAACTACTGGCTTGTTTTGATATACTCAAGGGATAGGATATTATAAGATTCCCTAGAAAAATCCAGTAGGATCTCATCGAAATTTATCTCATTAGATATTTTTGTAAGGGGGTGTAAGGCTGAGAATAGTGTATATCTCTAGAAATATTTTCAAGATGGCAGTGTAGTAAGTGATCATGGTAAAAACAAATCCATGTGCTTGATGCCCCAATTGCAAGTCTTCTGTTCACACTGCTATTTGGTCAGTTGATGGGGATGTGCCATTATGACAACAGTAATCAGAAAACTAACTCTGTCCAACTGTAGACGCACTTTTGTCCAGCCTATCTCTGTCACAATTTTTGTTTATTTAAATTGTATATTACATGCATTGTGGTATGAAGTTGTGCTTATTCAAATTTCAACTCAATTTGGACTGTCTGTTTTGGTATTTAATGTATGGTCTGATCATTGGTGTTCTTATCATGGACAGCCTATTGGAATCTATTATATATTAGACACCAGCTGTTATCTATTCTGACTGCAAAATCATACAATTTGTTGATATTGCTTATTTCCAGAGACTGAATTAATGTAATAATAATAAATTTATCATGGAGGAAAATGCCTTCTCTGGGTCTGTTGGGTAAACTTAATTAATTACACATGTAGTTTCAGTTTAGTATTTCCTGTTAAACAGAATGATATGAGGGAATAAATGACCAATTGTAGGCACTGTAGAGGTTATTAGGAGCTAAAACATACTTTGGTTCTGCTGATGTGTTCAATGGTTCAAATTATTACAGACTTTACTATCATGTTAGGTATGGAGGAGGCCATTAAGTAACTGAACTGTAACTCATTACCACCTGTTTCCCTGCCATAGACTCCCTTAATGATTCCTCTCTGTCATTGCCACAAAGACAGAAATCGATGAACAGAGAACAAAGCTGGTCTTGTTGCACCTGTGTTTTATGTTAATCAACAATCAATGCCGTGTTATCTTATTGTTCAATAAAGACAGTCGTAACTACTAATTAAGGATCATATATGCGGACAGTACTGCACGGTGGTTTCTATATTGCCAATGATTGTTTATTCATGATAGCCATCGCAGTACAAGACAACTTCACAGCATGTGCATATTCAAGGTGGAGCTGAATTTCCTGTCGCTAAGTCGATTCCACAATAGGTGACAGGCCTTTATTTCAGATGAGGCGCTTCATATTAAGCCCACAGCAGGGCCTGATATGCCTCCTCATCATGGTCTTCTTATCTACAAATTGTACAAAATGTGGTCTTATTGTCAAATGGCGGTTTTCTGGGTTCTATTTTATGATGTGACTATTTGTTAATTTTATTAAACATACAGTATACTATTCATTTTAATGAGTATATTATATGTGCAGTGTGTGCGAGTAAAATATCTTCAACTCTAGGTTCACAGGCATTTGTTGCGGCTATACCTTATGCCCCCTGCCTAAGGCCTGTACCTTCAGATACACTCATGCTGCCTTCCCCTGGCATTACTTTTCTAACAGAGAAAAAAGAAACTAGCGTGGCTTTTTGCTGTTACTGTTAGACCCTTGAGTATAGCTTAAATAACCAATCAACTAATCAATCGATCAATCCTGACCTGTCTTCTATGGCTTTCATTGTTAGACGCTTAAATCACCACTCAACTAATTAGTCGATCAAATTTATCCTGACCTGTCTTCTATATCTATATCTTTCTACTTAATGCTCCCTAGAATAAAAACAGTGGAATTAAATAGTTATGCTGACCGTTTGTATTTCCATCTCTCTGCTGAATTTTTTCTCTTGGACCAGAACAATGCGTGTGTAAAATTTCTCATTAGATTTCTGATCCTTTGAAGTTAAAGCGACTGTTTGACCAAGAATTATGTTCAGAAATCCCTCTACATTTTGTTTTCACAAGTCCGTCTTTTATTTGATTTTGGTACCTGACTTTCCATTTTTCCATATGTCGGATTCTTTCAAGTCAAACTCATTGTTTGGATGGGTATTATTTGATTATGGATCATTTCACACTGAATGCTTATTCAGGGAAACCTGTTGACAGATGAACTAGGTCAGCGGGGCTCATTTATCACTACTGTAGAGTGATGATCTGACCTGTTACAGTCATACTGCATTCTTACCCTACACCAATATGATTTCAAGCAAATGTCTTATTCCCAATAGTCAAAATAGATCCAAATATGGTATTTGAAATCTAATCAACACTTCACTCGGGGGGGTTTAAAACAGTGAAGGGGTCTTAGTTGTCTGACAAAGAAAACCCAAGACTCCTGGCAGTATGGACTTATTAGAGTAGTATGTTGAACATTTTTTCTATGTATACAGACCTGCCTACCCTGTGTATTCTGGAGGATTTTGTACACATAATTTATGTTAAATACAACAAAAGGCCATCAAAATACACACAAAAATTAATATGCTTTACTATGCTGTAACACAAAAATACACAAAATGGTAAGCAAATACTCGTAAAAAAATAATTTTTTTACTCATAAATTTCTTCTAGGGTAGGCATGTCTGGTAATAGTTTTGAATCTAGTTGTTGTGATAATTGATACAGCTGAAGTGTTTAGAGTATACAAACATATAGAGACATTACACTGTGGTGTGTAGTGCAGTGTTTATTTTCACTTTAAGCCCACAAATAAAATAAGTTATAGGACTCCCAGTGGTAACTTTACACCACTTCATCTACATTTAGGGGACCTGCAGCCGTGGCTTAGTGGTAACGTGTGCGCTTACTAATCCTACTTCGTTGTACCGTTCACGGGATCGAGTTCATCTGTTGACCATCAGGTATATGAGGGAGTCACATGATCTGGCTCCAGCCATCGCAAGGGTGGTTTTTACGAGGTTTTCTCTTGGTTTTCCACAGTATCTAATCAAGGAACAGTGTGAAATGGACAATCCATCGTCATATAAGTGAAAAAGCCTTGAGTACGGCTAAGACCCCAATAAAATATGCATGAAAATAAACTTTCACTCAGGCCTGAATCTTTAGCACAAAGTTACATTGACCCTTGACAAATTGTCTTGATACCTTTTCCATTTCTTTCCTGTGTTTATAGTTTTAAAAGTTAAGTTCTCAAATTTGTTGGTTATTCTACTGTTTTTCTTGGTACTGCAGTTTGAATCCTGTATTTGTTAACAATATTTTGAATTAACTTTTTTTAAAGGAATAACTCATAATAATGTATTAGCTGTTTATACTGTTCTGTTTAATTAATACAATACAAAATGTCCAGACAAAATCTTACATCTAGGGTACTAGGGGTATTTTTCTGTTTCCATAGTATTTGTAATATCGGAATGAAATACTGTCCTATAAGTGAAATACATTTTTTTATGGTTTTAAACATGAATCAGTCATTCTGTATGTGTTTTATTCCATTGCTCAACAGTTTGAAATACTATTTAAACAAACCAATACTTGCTCTTACCAACCATTTTGAGGTAGTCTGGGAAAAGTTTAATATGTTCAGAGAGTTCATTTGTTAATTAGCATCCCTGTATGATACGGATTTGTTGTGTGTGACATTGTCTATAACCAAGGCTTTTTCTCTTAAGTCTTGCTGACTATATTACTGTGGAAAGTTGTGTTTTGTCCAAAGGTTAACTACAGTAATATAGATTTGTTAGTAACTTAAGAATGGCTTGTTGATGAAAGACTTTTAAATGAACGGACAAAAAAATAGTTCATTCCCTACAAAAACCTTATCTTATTACAGAACTTTTAGAGTAAATGTGTTAGGAACTTGTTAGGTTAAAAAGACAAGTGTTGACTGTTTCTGATAAAAAAATATATAAAAAATCCTTCCCAATTTTACCCACTTGTCTGCATTAACCCAAGCGTTTTACTCGAGATCTTTAGACTGGTAAATATCCAGATGGATTTGAGATTTTTTACCTGGCTTTCTGCCACTGAAATAACTAAGTACTATAGGTGCCGTTTTTTTTACCAGATAATGACACAGCATGTGATACTTTAGGACTAAAGTTATAATTTAATAAAGTCTTATCCAAAATGAATTACATTTCTACATAGATCTGGATACTGATTTTTTTTTTTGGGGGGGGGGGGGGGGGTACTTCAGTTGTGTTAGAGAAACCGTGTTAAAAGCTAATAAGAATGGACACTAGTCACTTAGCCTTTCTCTCCGGCTATAAAACTCAGGACAAATGTAGACTCAAGTGGTATTGATCTTGTCTCATTTTATTGATCAGCTTCTATTCAATGTTATTTTAGTGATGGTTATTTCTTGGTATGATAACTCTTTGATGCTGAGTACCATGTTAGATGTGTTGATTAAAGCTGTTAATAAACAGTACACAATGAGCATATCTGTCTCATTCAAAAGAAGTTGTAGTACAATCAACACAAATTCTATATGTTATTTCTGATACCAATTTAAAGAAATTTTACTTGTTATTTCTGATACTAATGTCAATCTGACTTTGGTTGATTGATTGATTACAGTATTTCTCAACCTTTGAAGTCACTTTTCTATTTGACTTGGTATTGTCCGACACAAATTGTCCTAGTAGAATATTAACAATCGTGCAATACGTTGACAGGGGAATAGGTCATTTGGTGATTTTTTGTCCTTAATCATGGGACATGGTTCATTACCATAGCAACGGTTTCACATGTTATATTAATTTAGCTATATAAATTAAAGTTGATATAATAGCTTGTTCTGTGCTCAGATATTAAAATATGGAGAATATGTACCCCTCCCCCCGCCCCCCTCCATATTATATGACTTCAATGAAACAAAAGGTAAATATCATCAATACCCCATGACCCTCCATGTCTTATTATTACTGTTTGAAACCAGAATAAATTTCAGCATGTTGAGAGATGCTCAATCAGAACTAGTATGAAACTGTCCGACATTTCTCCCCCTTTGATTCCTACGACTGACGTTTTGAATTACATCTCGGGAGAAGAATGCAGTCAATAAATCAGCCAATCCTTCTCTTCAGTTTCCTATTATTAACTGATCAGAGGAAAGCTTTTAGTCAGTCCGAGGCAGAAAGTGCTTCGAGAATTTGTCCACTTTTGATCCCCATTTGTTCAGCGGAGTCCACTGATTATCTGAACCTGATGTTTACATTGTGATGATCAGATGGGACTAAGCTTCCTCCCTTGTAATAGTCATCTGGTCAGGGATACCATTGGGCCTTTATCATGTATTGTCAAGTGAATCAGGTCAGAAAGTTCTTCACAAATTTCCACTTTTGATTTCACATTATCGGTTTCTAACACATCATCTTGACTTGATATTTACTTTTGTACGATCAGCAACGATTCTTACTTGGTGAAACTAATAGGCATATCTTGCGCAAAGAACTATCTTTCCGCCGTGACTTCTAGAGATAACTGGATCCAAGGACTAAAAGCTTTCGCAGAAATTGCTGTTGGAATTTGCCCACTTTTGATCTCCATTTGTTTATCATGTCCACACATTAGCTTGACACGGCATCAGCTGGGATTTTTATACACTAAATCTTAAAGCATAGGTCGATAAAGTGCTGTATATCCATTGGGAATTCAGTTTATTTGACTTAAGATTAGGAACTTGTTTGACTGTTAGTGTGCACTGACTTTTTACCTCAAATAAGAAATATGTTTTCCCATGTTTGTCTCTTTTTTTCACTCTCTCTTCTATTTCTCTCGCCACTCTTGGTCTAAATATGTACATAATTTGTTAAAATTTGTCTAGAATTCCTGCATAGAAGGTTAATAAAAACTGACAAGTGAATTCAGTTGCCTCCATCAATTGCAAAGAGAGGACAAATGATGAGGGAAGAGTTATTGATTCAGTCTAGCTTTATCAATCAATTTGTTCCAATGTTTTTTTTTGTATTTATGTGGATTGTTCTGTATGAAAAATTTTTTCAGTAATTTTCTTCAAAGAATTGAGTTACATATCTGTATTGCTTCACCATGTATTTGTTGGAAGGGGCTTTTGAAGATAAACAAAATTTCATTTTAAATTTAATATTTTAACAAAGTACTTCCATCCACATAACAGAAGTAAAATACACCTTGGAAGTAGACAATTAAGTCTTCAGGCAATAATTCTGAACCTAATCCTTGTTTAATGTGAGGATATTATTTTAAGCATTGTAAAAAGAATCTTACCAGGATATTGTTTCTGCTCTCACAGACAGTCTGAATGTTATGGAAATATAGGCTACATTTCAAAAATAGAACTTTTGTCCAACATTTTATTATTTTAAGAGCTAAAAGCTTTTGAGATGTGTAAAAATTCCCAACATGTTTTTGCCATTAATTTGAATGTGTGATAACCGATGTGTGACTGTGAATGGGGCAATATTTACTTTACATTGTGTGCTAGCTAGATCCTATTGTTATTATGTCCTTCATTAGAAAACCATTGTGTAAAGATCGGAGGGTAATAAAAAACTAATATTTGACTGTATGACGTAGGATGTATAGTTTCTGTTTTATTCTGATTTGTTGACTAATGCTGTGGTGGATATATTAGTCATAGAGTAAAATGCATGTACCAGAGTTTTATTGTGGTGTATTGGGACATTGTGAGAATAAAAAGATTTAAGCCTATTTGGAGTCTGTTTGGTTTAAAATACTAACATAGTGGCATGTTGTTCTCATTTACTGTGTGGATCTCCTGGTAAAAGTTGTTAATAGGAGTGGTCAGAGCTGGTCTATAGAGAAAATCAATCTCTGTATTACCAATACACACACATGTTTGTTTCTCTATTTTATGTCATGCACTTAATTTAAGGAAATATATTATCTTAAACCCTTTTTTTGCTTTGATTGTGTCTCGGAATGGCCAATTGTCAGAGATCCGGATAAAAGCAAATAATGATATTATCTCCCTTTGATGTACGGAATTAACCACTCTATTTTATGTGATTGTGCAATTGTTTGAGGAAGTTGTTTTTACATTAGTCACAGTAAAGGATATACCTGCCGACTATTTGGTAATAAATCTGGCAGTTTTATTAGGTAATGAATTGCAGTTAATTGAATTGTAGCTTCAGATTGGGTAATAATATGCTCATACTACATTCTCTTGATTTTATATCTGTATAAACTGTAATAGATGTTCTAATATTGTGATTCAGGTGGGGTTTTATATTCTCAACGGATTGTCAGTGTGAACTCCCTGTTGTAGTTTGTTCAAAAAGCCCAAGGAGAACACAAATCAGACTTCTTGTGGTGTCTAGCACTGTCGATTCTGCACCCTTAACTCTGTGGTTGGACTTCTGATCCTCAGATGAAGTACACCACTTCAAGTCTCCTTATGAACCCACATGTCTGATAGATTAAAATGAAGCACACCATTTAAAGTCTCCCAATAAACCCTAGTATATGATAGATTCAAATGAGACAACACAGTTTCAAGTCTCGTAATGAACCCTAGTATATGATAGATTCAAATGAGACAACACAGTTTCAAGTCTCGTAATGAACCCTAGTATATGATAGATTC
>JAQQZZ010127777.1:0-14038 GCA_030265115.1 Mopalia vespertina | reverse complement strand
GAAAAAAAATATTATTTTAAGAAATTCTTTGAAACACCCGGCGGCACAATGTCTATCACCCGGCGGTTGACCGCCGGGTCTTAACGACAACCCTGAACAAGTGGGCAATTAAATGACTCATTGAAAAACTGCATAGACATTTTAGCTTTGATTTTAATTTGATCATTATAGGCACAGGAGACTGAGCTAGCTTATTATACATGTGACAACATTTTTTTAACTTTAAATCCTGTGACTATCTTGGTTACTGATTGCATGCACAACTTATCAGGGTTTCATGTTCGAATGAACAGTAGAGCTGAAAATCACTCACCTGATGGTGTTGGGGAGAACGGACAAGACATAGTCATCCCATGGTTATGCAAACTTATTTTAGGAGGACTATTTTATATGCTTCCCAAATAATTTTGCAAATTATTTTAATGATTCTGAGGTTCGGCTGGAAAAGATTACAGCACAGACCTGGTGTGCATGATCTACGCTATTTTAATTTATTCACAAGTTTAAAGCAGTACTAATTTCAGTAGATTTGACGTGTTTCTATACTCACCTCAATGGCATAACTTTCTTCCGTTTTGCGGGTGTGATACCGGTCGACATTTTCAATAGCTGCATCTGACCAAAAAAGAAAAAAAACCACCAACATTTACATTTAATGCCTTACCAACCAGTACATTTTATTTCAACTTAAGAAACTAAACAATTATAGTTTTGCCGACTAATTGGTTGATTGACTTATTGGTATTTTACACCCTGCTTCAGGGTATTTCACTTATATAATGGCATATAATATAGTGAATACCAACAATAATTGTCACTAGCCAGGGGTGGAAATCATTTTATGTGTAATATATTTTGTCAGTCATTTTCCCAATTTTGTGCTTCAGGCCATTTAACACAATGTTAAATTCTGGGGATCTTCACAGGACAATCTCAATTTTTACCGGTCATGTCCTGCAAATGTATAGTTATTTCCACCCCTGCTAGCTGAGCACAACTATGAAATGTGAAGTGTTTTGATACTGTTGGAATGTTTATCTTTCCCCAGTGCTATTAATAAACTGATTCATTTACGTTTAATGCAGACAGTTAGTAATGGTAAGAAAAAAGTTGCTTTAAGCACTGTTTATGGTAACAAGTTTTTTGTGAGACAATGGTGTAGTTTGTTTAGGGTTTAACATCTGATTTAAGGGCTGCAGGAAGCCTGTAAGGTAGACAGCAGCAATAAACAGGACATGTCAAACGGCATATTTAAGTTTATTTTAATGATTTTACTTGCACGGAACTTGGCACACAGCTCATACCATGTGTATGTGGGATTGCTCATCCACATGACTGTGAGGGGAATTCCTCACTGTCATGAAAACAAGCTAACCCGGCCACAATATATCTAAGCCTTAAACTATATTCCAGTGGAGACTAGCACAATGTATAGTGCTTATTCCTCTGTCTTAGCCCTACGACCCCCTAATCTCAACCCGTGGTGAAGGTTGGAAATTGATCCACCACTATTGCTGGCATTTCAAAACATATATCTGATTTTTTTAGATACACTGAAAACAATGACTACTATTTTACCTATCTGCAATATTTCTTTTCTGACAGTTTTCAATCTTATATTGCAAAGGAAGATAACTTAAACATGTCAACTCGGGTGAGAAACTCAAATAAAAGTTTAAACTACATTTAAACGTTTAAAGAGTTAAATTATTGACACTTTTGTATCAAAGAAAAAAAATCAGTTTGTTTGATTGGTGTTTAACGTCGTACTTGAGGTATTTCACTTATATGATGGATAGTCTTCACACTGCTCCGTGCCTCATTACAGTGGAAAACCGAGAGGAAACCTCGTTAAAACCACCCCCACGATTACCGGAGCCACATCCTACTCACTCATATACCGGAGGGTCGACAGACTGACTCGATTCTGTGAACGGTACATCGAAGTAGGCTCAGAAAGCACACTCGCTAACCACTAAGCCACGGACGCGGGCCCCAAAAAATCAGAGAAAAATCAGATATATGTTTTGAGATAGTAGAGCTAAGACGGAGGAATGAGCTGAGCTAGGTTGAGACAAGCAAAATTGAATATTATGTAATTCAAGCTTGTATACAAGATGGTGATTTTGAGCTTCGCCTAGATCCAGGTACCGTCATTATATATAGCGTATGCAATACTGACATATGACATGTTGCTTATGCAACTATAGCTTCGCACTATGTTGTTGTTGTTGTGTGGAAAGAAAAATACAGAAGCAAATTGACTGTGCTAGGGAAAACAATCCCGCCGAAAGTTAAATTTCTTATCTACACAATTTTATAACAAGTCTATGACCCAAAACATACCTCGGTTGACGAACTAAAATCGAAAAGCTATTAGAACGTCAAAATATTTCTTTCAGCGACAGCCAAGCAATGTTGGATCCCGCCAAAGCATATTTGGCGCCAAATCCTCCCTGGTGTTGGAGCGAGAAAGTCGGATTGGTTGGCTGATTAAAGGGACATAACCACATAAAATTCGTCGTCTTCGTAAAAAATACTGTGTTATCTCCCCTATATTATGACTGTCTTTTGAGTTTTGTCCCATGCATAAATATATTACTGATTGGAGGACCTCGCAACTTTTTTATGCGTAAATTAGTGTTTTCAAGCACTGGTTTATTTACCTTATCTCCTAAAACATAAGGTGTAAAGAGGTTTTTTGATAAATATCAAAAATTATCTGATAATTCAGCTTTTTAATGATTTTGCAACGACTATAATTATATAGAGTCTGGGACCAATGTAATATGGATAGGCAACGGCATGCGCTTACTTGCTAACCCAGGGAATCACTGCTGGTCTCGGCAGTGCTTTGTTGAAGAGGCCTGACCGTTTTAACACTAGAAAATCGCAAAAATGCATGTTTTTACAACACAAACTCAGACGTTTCACGCATTTCCGGGACATGTTAACTACGTGCTAGCATCGTCTGCGGGACATTCTTTTAAAATATAACAGAGACAAGTATTTAGTTGTTTAAACATAAAGTTTTTAGAAAAAAGTGAAAGACTCCGAGTAAATAGGCGAACGTTTCGGAAAAGCCAGTAATAAAAACAAAGCTGGACTTCCATCGCTGATTAATGACATATACTTTCGTGTTACCAGTCCCAAAACTCATGGGCGGTAACGAAAAAACACTTGTGCTGAAGATTCAAAACAAAAAACTTCAACTTTTCGTTCAGACTTAATGTAGTTTATAGTACGGTAAGGTCAATTACACAATGAAATCTAAATAAATGGCCACCATTTTAGGAACTGCACGAAGGCATCGCTTATACCTTAACTTTAAAAGACGAAAATGTCGAGCAAACTGCTTGTACTGGACTATTAGCACCACAGTACTACAGTCAAAAGACGTATGATCTCTTACTTTGGTACAATAAATTTTCCAACAGGTCCGGTAAATAATTCACTTGGTGATAGAAAATTCAACTACTTTAGTTCAGGAGGGCTGGCTTTATCTTCGCCTTACCGATGTCGTGGTAACGCGAAATATTGCCGAGGGTGAGATTTGATGTGATTTGTTTTCCGTTGCCTATCCCTTCTTATATTGGTCCCAGATAGAGCGTTATATTGACTGTATAGTCTATAAGATACGTATTCGCAGCTATATAGCATTTCTTCAAAATATATAGAGCGTATTCAATTCAATAATCTAGTGACTATTTTGATTAATGCATCATCAAGTAATTATCCGCAAGGCAAAGTTTTGTTTAAGATGTTTATTCTTCTGAAAACACCGTTAATTTATGAAGCCGTAAATGGGACATGAAAAAAAAAAAACATAAAACGAAAGAAAGAAAGATCGCATGGTTTCTCTCGTGATGTGATCCCGTTCCCTGGCGATAATATCTCATTCCCTCACAATAAAAATTGCGTTCCCTCCCTATAAACATCGAGTTCCCTGGCGATTATATCTCATTCCCTCACAATAAAAATTGCGTTCCCTCCCTATAAACTTCGAGTTCCCTGGCGATATTTCACAAATAGAAATGAAGCACTATAATAGTGTTTTAAGTGAACATTTCCGAAAAAAATACGAAACCGGTAGAGATGAGCCGATAGTTCAGTATTTCGACCTTGGGTTGTCTATTGCAGACATTCTCTTCATTCTTTAAAACGAACATGGCTTTGTACTCGTGTATATAAAATCAAGATTAATTTGCGAGGTGGACCTTCTCGGAGACGACTTTCTCGTTACGTCATTTGCCAAAACGGTAATGTTAAGAGATACAATTATGTAATTATGTGATTAAAAACGTCTCTGAGAAAAAAAATAAAGGGAATACGAAAAATGATAACTTGGTATATTAATGAGGAGTCTTTTTTTTATATAACTTATAGTCCATTAGTCTAAAGATTGGCGACGAGCGGGACTTCATTTGCTCAAGTCATTTAAATAAATTTAAAAAAATAGGCCAAAAATTATTGTCATATTTAGGTTTCGATTTTGTTTGAGGATAATTCTACCGAATCAATCGTTTTTAATATGAGATTGTTCATAACAAATGTAGATTAAGTCTCCTAAATATAGAGGATACGTCTGTCAAATTGAATTAGATGGAATGATTGTGAGTTGCGGCAGGTTATAGGCCTTATTCTAAAATAGAATCGATTCTACTTCCTACACGTCGAGAAATTGACTCTAAGATACACCCGGGCCATCTTGTTTTGCACTTCTCTTATTTATACTGATCTGTTGCCTATTGGTTGCCCCAAATATTGGCGGGAATTAATGTGCGATGGCCTGGCATGGCGTATGAGAGTTGTCTTAGTCTCGTTCACTGTAGAGACTCTCGCGAGAATACGATTGGTAAGGCCACTGAGGCACAGAGAAACTTCAAACGGGTTAATCGCTAAGGTACGGACCCTGTTAGCGCAAGTTAGTCATATTATTTTCACACCCATGTCGTATGTCGAAATTACGACATAGGTATGAACAAAATATGACCGACTTGGCAATAACAGGCTTCCGTAGGCCCTACTAAGGTACTGCCTCCCCGGATAATGACTGTTCCGATGTCGTGTTGCATACTTTTTAAGGATATTTCATTTTTATGGCGACTTTGTATTGTTGGGGTTTGGTAGAAAAATTGTGAAGAAAACTCGTCAAAACCATAGTGTTATTTCATACCTGGTCACGCTATAGAAAGACGAACCTTCGGACGATGTGCGCGGTAATAGTAAAACGTAAAACAATATAACTTATACGCAGAGCAGTTTCGATATACATGTGACTTGTCATTGATAACCATTAAGAAGCCCCTTAAGCTCTATAACGTACGTCGATGGTACGCTATAGGGGTATAGGACGTCGATGGTACGCTATAGGGGTATAGGACGTCGATGATACGCTATAGGGGTATAGGACGTCGATGGTACGCTATAGGGGTATAGGACGTCGATGGTACGCTGTAGGGGTATAGGACGTCGATGGTACGCTATAGGGGTATAGGACGACTACAGTTTGAATCAAATGACGTGGGTGAAGAAACTTTTGTGATTGAGGACTGAATCAAGTGATGCTCAGACGTAGCGTGGCTTCTAAGATTTTGTTTTGAGTAAAGCAATAAATATTAAACGACCCTGACACGTCAAGGTTTAGGGTTGGTTGGGTTAGGTTAAGGGTTGATTTAGGGTTAGGTTCATGGTTGATTTAGGATTAGGTTCATGGTTGATTGATGTTTAAGTTCATGGTTGATTTAGAATTAGGTTCATTGTCGATTTAGGGTTGATTTAGGTTCATGATTGATTTAGGGTTAGGTTCACGGTTGATTTAGGTTAGGTTCATGGTTGATTTAGGTTAGGTAGATGGTTGCTTTAGGATTAGGTTCATGGTTGATTTAGGTTAGGTTCACGGTTGATTTAGGTTTAGGTTCATGGTTGATTTAGGGTTGATTTAGGTTCATGGTTGATTTAGGGTTAGGTTCAGAGTTGATTTAGGTTAGGTGGACGGTTGATTTAGGGTTAAGTTCACGGTTGATTTAGGGTTAGGTTCATGGTTGATTTAGGGTTAGGTTCATGGTTCATTTAGGGTTGATTTAGGTTCATGGTTGTTTAGGGTTAGGTTCACGGTTGATTTAGGTTTAGGTTAACTTTTCATAGTTGATTTATGGTTAGGTTCATGGTTGATTTATGGTTAGGTTCATGGTTGATTTATGGTTAGGTTCACGGTTGATTTAGGGTAATGTTCATGGTTGATTTAGGGTTAGGTTCATGGTTAATTCAGGGTAAGGTTCATGGTTGATTTAGGATTAGGTTCATGGTTGATTTAGGATTAGGTTCTTGGTTGATTTAGGGTTAGGTTAATGTCGAACCACACAACAGTGGTGCCACTGTCAATGAACATGTCCACGATGGCGTCAGACTATTTAATAGTCATCCTGTGTTTAGGCCGTCATTTAGTTTGCTAATGAAAGCTCCATTCTGATTGGGAGGGATAACGAGAAGTCACTGGAAACTTGCTGTTATAGGCTACAGTTAACTCAGCTTTTTGCGTCTGTGAGGACACGATAGGAATTGAAGAGAGGCTTGGTGCGACGATCTACTTTCCAACTTGCATCGGGAAGATGGCTTTCACTAGCTTTTCTATAGCTATTTGTGATCTGAAAAGGTCATCTAATGGTGGTATGTTTTTGGTCCTCGTTAGTACAAATAAGCCACGATACAGAGCACACATGTAGACTGTAGATCAGTTAAGACCTATACTTAGACGACCAAAGCTTAAATAAAACGCACTGACTCAACTAAAAACAATACTGGCAGGAAATAGAGCTACCAGCTAAATATAAATGCAAATCAGTCTTATAAATTCTGTCCGAGCCACATCCGTAACAATGCGAGAAGCCCCACAGATAAGACGAGTACCTTACCTTCATTGATCAATTTTGCAGACTCTCAGAGTAAGAGAGACAGCATGTGTTAAAAAACAACTGTCGCTCCCAGCGAAAGATATTTCGGTTGCGGTTTAAAACTATTAATCTGGCAAATAAATAAACGCCACTGGTTATTCGCTATGGATATCTGTCTCGATTTGCTTAATTAAAGCAGTCAAAATCCCAGGTTTTCTGATAAACATCACTACATGTATTTTCCTTATTTTGGGATAACACTTTCTTAGTTTGAACAGATTTTTTTTTCTAATTCAGTACATTTTGTAGATTGAGACCCGTCCGGGAATCGAACCCACGACCATCAGAGTTAGGCAGTAAATGCCTGTGTCACTCTCCTATCAGAAGGGTAGTGAATGTCCGCTACCTAGATTCCAGCTGACTAACCTTCCGTTTTAGAAGGCTGGGTGACTGAGTGGACTAGGTGGCCGGCATTTATTGGTGGCGATTCGGTGCCTAACTCTGAGGGTCGTGGGTTCGATATCCTGACAGGTTTCAATCTGCAAAATGTTCCGAACTAGAATCTATTCAATCTAAGAAAGTGTTATACCAAAATAACGAAAATACTGTTAATCTTCACTTTCTAAGAGACACAAAAATTAGCATTCACTATATGTTAATAAATGACCCTCGATCAAAAGGACTTCGATAAAATATATAACGAAAATACTGATAAAGATATATGATTATTGGAGTTTTACGTCCAACTTAAATGTATTTCAATGATATGAAGACCGAAGAATCGTTCACACTGTTTGTGTTTAAATGCGGTTGAAAACCTCACAGAAGCCTCACACGTTGTGTGTGGCGCAAGCTTTTTTTTGCAATGGAATGTGATGTTCAATATCCAAGTCTTTCAAGGTATTCGAAGTCTTCCAGAGATTTATATGACAAGAAAGCTGTTGATATCTATCTGATGTTTTTTTGTTGGTAATAGGCCTAGGCCTACATATAGTATATGGATTCAGCATGTCATTGGTAGCTATACACTACTTGATTTTACCTAACCTTTAGAAATAATCAAACGCTTTTTATATATCAAAATTGTATAGCACTTACCTAGATTTTAACCATTCCGGCTTCTTCCTTAAACACTTTTGAGTTAGATCGACCCATAAAGCGACCACTTGCATGGCGTCCAGTTTCACGTCAAAATCAGTCATGTCAACCGTATATCCTACTCATTTTTGATAGATTTAAATTGTCTTCCCGATTTGAGAATGGGATTTGGCGAGACATGCCTGGGTCTCTCTCAGCTGGTATCCTTCCTTTGACCAGTGTACAACGAACAGAACAGAATGGTTAAGGTAAGAGGCCATACAGATTCAATATTATTTGTTATTCAAAGGCAGACCGTATTTATAAAGGTTTCGTACGGCTGTACGTCGTATCTCGAAAGACTGTATAATACAAGTATATAAGATAGGTTTTCACATCTAGGCTTCGGTTTGTTCTTCTTTATGTAAAGGCCCGAAGCAGTGGTGAGAGTCGTATTTAAGAAAGACAGAGAAAGAAGGGATCAATCCGTCGTCATCACTTTGAGTCCGGTATGAACAAAACAATGTCAAATGCAAATACGTGATGAAATAGATTTTGACTTTTTATGAGAACCGTCGTATCAGTATAAGTTTGATCGTACGTTTTCAGAGCATAAAGTAATCAACTTGTTACTCTTGACACAATTGTAAAAAAAAATGATCAAAAAGATCGATCGTATCATCCTCCTCGACCAAATTATATTGCTAAAATAAGCCATATATGTTGCCGCTATATATGATAAGAATTAGATTAGAATTTATTACGACCGACCGACTGACTGACTGACCACAAAAAAGTCTTCTCTTCGATATTTTGGACATAGTATGGTTTGTTTTAATGTAACTGTAACGCATTAGCTTAATACTGTACGCCAAGTTATGGGTCCGGTGTTCTTGGTTATAGGCTGTTAAAACACAATACCAGAAGTCTATTGTGATGGAAGCCATGAAATATTGACAACTGTAAATATTGCTCAGACTGACCACCTGGTGGGGGATAAAGAATATATATTAGCCTATAAATGTGTTCATGCTTGGGACATTAGAGTATTTTACGACCGTTTCTACGTTCGCTGATAAACCGCGTTGAGACCTCGCAAAGACCATCATATACCTGAACACGTTCATAAATTTCAACCAACCCGCGCGGTCGGCGTATGGACTCGAGGTCAATGTTCTGGAACTGTGGTCATTATGTTATGTGGTGTCGATAAAGGATATCTCCGCTACCATTAGTTCATTTTGCTAAGGACAGCTTGTTCTTTGAAAATTGTGGTATGAATGTTTGAGGAAATGAGTTTCATTTTCTGTATGTTTTACCAATCTTGTCAAATGAATTCGAATAAAATGGACAATAATGGTAAAATAAATAAATAAAATTAAAAAATAAATTAATTAACAAAAGTAATGCCTATAAATAAAAATAAATGAGAATAAGTGTAAAGCTTATAGTATTCACATAAATGAATTAAGAGGTGTAGAGTATCGTGTATCTATTAAATTAGCGACAGCTTGCTTAAAAACTCGCTTTGATGTAAAAATGTCCACATTGAACACCGCAGCTACCTCATCAAAAAGGGATGTAACTCTTGATACATATATACGAATGTTTTCTTACATTTATTCTGCTGCGAGAAACATAAAATAAAGGTCTGTTTCTAATGTTTCTTACAGGTGCGTAAAAACAGAGCTGCTCTAAAAAGATACGGAGAATCATACCTTGAATTTAAAATAGAATGTAAAAATGTAAAATTTAAAATTGACCGCCTTGTCTCTAAGGATGAAATATTAAAAGCACAACATATAAACTGATATGAATTTCCTCGACTGTCAAGGTATGATTTATAAGCTAAAAAAATAATAAAACTTTTTTGTACTCTCTCTAGTTGAGCAATGCCAACTTTACAACTAGGATTCCAAACAACAAAGCAATATTCTAAATTGCTCCTAACTAATGAACCGTACAAAGACAAATCTGGTCACACACTCACTCTTCTGCCCTAAACACAATAGTATTGCTCACAATAGAACATACATTTATTCTGTGAAATATTTCCAAATATATTTCAAAGACTTAATAAATCAGATATCATTGTTCCCATTTATAAGAAATCCACCATGGTTTTTAAGAACATATATTTTGTCGTATAAAAACACAAAATATATCTTTCGTAAAAGATTTTTTGAGAGTTTGGACCGAACTGAATCTCTTTAAAATCCAGCTATACGATGAACCGTTTTCGAGAAAAGCAAGTTTCTGTTTAGAATCTGCCAAAATCTGAAATATCTGAAATAACAGATTGACTGTTTATCGAGACTGTATGTAATCTAATATTAGGGGGCTAAGACAAATTAATAACATTTTTAAGTAGTTAGATATTTTGCTGTTATGCA
This sequence comes from Mopalia vespertina, assembly GCA_030265115.1. Lineage (NCBI taxonomy): Eukaryota > Metazoa > Mollusca > Polyplacophora > Chitonida > Mopaliidae > Mopalia > Mopalia vespertina. The sequence goes on along the minus strand of JAQQZZ010127777.1, from coordinate 3,675 downwards.
GATATTATTTCATTCACCACTGGAACTACACCTCGACATAGGTATGCATAAAACAAACAAACCCACATTTAGGAGCTTACACACTCTCAGAAATATATGGCTCTAATGGAACCCTTTAAGGTTCTTCAGTCATGGCTCTGGTGAAATCCATTATGGCTCTGTATGGAACCTTCACCGTTGCAAGTATTTTTCCCTTTCTTTTAATATCAAAGAACCGTTTTTGTCGTAATGGTTCAATTTAGAACCATTTTGTATTCTAAAGAATCAGCAAAGAACCATTATTTTTTTAGAGTGTATTCGCCTGTAATAATTCAAATAATCTTAGTCTATCAATGTCTCTGTAATATGCTCTCTGAAAAAAAAATTAAGGGCTAAAATTCAAGTATTTGTTGTTGAAATATCGAAGCAATTTTTTCACTATCAAAATCTTGAAGTCTTAACTTTAGACATAAAGGATAAAACATGTATGTTACGATGTTTTTAGTTTAGTCCAAGTGATCCAGCAAAACCTCTTTTCCTCTTTACAGTTATTCAGATTTGCACTCAAGAGAATATCAATAAATTGTTTTAGTAAGGAATCGTGGAAGTTAAATCATTATCAGTTTTTTTAACCTATATCTGAATTTTTTTTACCGCTAGTAAAAAAAAAATCATCGGTGAAATCCTTTAGACAAAAATACTTGCGAATTACTATGGTTCAAGAATAGAGGTATAAACATTACCCATGATTCCCTCTGTGTGTCTCAGACTTCCTGGTTTACAGATGATTAAGTGGCCATTTAACGTTCCAGTAAACCCTAGATGACGTATGTTTGCAATTAGACAATATATATTTTCAGAACACTGAATAATTGATAAACACACAATTTGAGCTTATGTTTTATCTGGGCTTATAATATTATTAGTGACGTGCGCTTTAAGGCTAATTGAACATGGGTTTTCCATCATCCTGGCTTATATAGACCAAAGAACGCAAACTAAAGGTTTCATTGATGTCGACCACAATCTTGTCAACCATAAAATTGTTTTTCTTTGATTGGATGTCAGACAGTGTTAATTCAACACGAAATGACCCACGGAAACGCCAGACTCAATTCCATAAGTGAAATATCCTTACATTTTATAAACATATATATAATCCCGGTGGAGGCAAGCAAATTTTTCTCTCTTCATTTATTCAAAATATAATATATGTGTACATAATAGAAATGACCCTACACACGTTCGATTCATTTCTGGGAAGATATATCGTGCAACACATTTCTTGGGTATTTATCTTCTTAAATAAATAAAAAAATGAATCATTCACATTTTCGAAAGCGCAGGAAGGTAATTATTCAAAAGTCGGCTGCGAACAGTGTTAACAGTCAATATGGCAAACGGCACGGCTATGGTGAGTGTCGTAGAGTAGTGAAACTGTGAATGCCGATTACCCAGCTTTACGAAATGTTTCCAAGCCAAATTAAAGATTTTCCTAAACAGACGAAAACCATCATTTTATCCATTTTGTAGCCATCAAGTACCATCTAGCTTTTCAACGCAGACGGTAACTTTGGGATAAACCCTCACCATCACTATCTTTCCAGGAAATCACGAGGTGGATCTCTACTGTTAGCCACAGACGCACAGGAACGGAAAAATCAAGCTGCTTGTACATTTGTAAATGTGTAATGCGGGTCAATATAAATTGCAAAAAAATTGATTTTAGAATAATATTTTTTGTTTAGTGTCTTTAACAAGGGGAATTGCACTTGTATGCACCATAACATAATCCCGGTGTATTTTGTCAATCGTTTTCTCGCGAGAGTTACTATATTGGACGAGACTGAGACAACTCTCGTTCGCTATACCAGGCCCTCGCGCATTAATTCTCGCTAATATTTGGGGCGACGTATGTCACAGACCAGCAAATAAAAGAAGTGCAAAACAAAATGGTCCGGGTGCATCTTATAGCCAATGTCTCCACGTGAGAAGTAGAACCGATTATATTTTAGAATGGTATTTTGCCTGCAATGTGCCTGGCGACGACCGCAAAAGTTTCTGTAATTTATCGAATATCGCTACACAAGACGGTCCTTATGTATGACTGAGCGGTCTATACGCAAGCTATGGATGTAAGACGGCGACGGTTTTAATCAAATACATTTTATCAATACTCAATATTAACCAAAGTTGTCTTATCTTTTCATACATAAAATTGTTTCATTTCTCTCTGCTGTACTTCAATATTTACTTTCTGGCGAATAACACCAATAAAGATAAATACAAAAACATATCACAAAACAATTAATAAACTATAGGCAAATTTACAAATAATGAAAAAGTCATTCTTTGGCTCAAGCTTAGATCGCAGGAGTTGACGGGAATCTTTAAATCAAAGTTATTGAACAACAGAAACATACGGAGTAAAAATGCAAAACATTTCTTAGATAGAGCATTGCAAAAGTAATTGAGGTTTGAATTATACAGTTAAATTTTGTGTTTACTACCATGCTTTCGTATATAAATCTAAAAAAAAAAAACGAAACCCACTATATATGCACATATTAGGCCTATACATACACAGAACGAGACACAGCGAATGACACAATTGGGAATATTTCGAATTTAGCGAAAATGATTTTTTTTCAAAAGTATATAATGGGACTCTATTCGCAGCAAATACAAATCCAGATGACAGTGTTTCATATCTTCTGAATTATAGTTTATTGCGTTTCTGGAAAGATATAAGTTGCTATCTGAGTTAATGGTTAGCTGGAGTTTAAAGGACGTGCTTCTAGTTTTATTTGCGCAAAGGCGGAAACTTATAGAGATCCAAATTAACACGGTCATCGAAACGGATGTCTATGAATTCGATGGTAGTTTATTTCATTCAACCAAGGTCGCCATAACTGTCAAATATTCTAAACGTGAACAAACACTATTTATCCTGCCAATTAATCTTACAAAATATAGTTAGAATTTTCATTCCACAAAAGTTTAATGTTTATTATTTTTTTGTTAAATTACTAAAGGGAAAATATTTTGCACGGGGTGATTAATGACATGCGAAGTGTTATTAACGGATAGCCTATTTCAAAACTATGCTATACTATAGCATAACAACTGCTTTACGCCATTAGCTTCCGACAAAATCGAGGATATCGACTCGTCCGGTGACATCGGGTAATTCTGAATCAATTAATTACCGATTCAAGCTACGGTAAGCGCGGGCAACTGTTAAAGGAGGGTTACGTACCGAGACGCGGTAGAATGAGGAAGATTGTTGTGTTCGTTTTCTGGAAAGGAGGTTTTCGATAAAAAATGAATAAGCCATTTGCTTTATCACAGTTCGAGGTCTTACTAATCCTACTTCGATGTACCGCTCACGGGATCCGAGTCCGTCTGTCGACCAACCGGTCATCTTCGCGAGCCAAGGTTAAGACATGGGTGTATTGACCTTGGCACATTAGAAACCTCTATCGTGTTATCGGAGTCGACTAAGGGCACATAATCTTGTCCCATCTGGGGCTTTCCTCTAAATCCACCGGCCAGTGAAATAAGCCGATTCAACGACAGTATAGTCACTGTATAGGAGTCTACGACCGAGGAAAAATACTGACTGAAAGCAGTGCTCGAAATCAACTTATAAACATGATCAAGAGCAGGTTTTCTGTTCACAGTTTAAATAATATC
>JAQQZZ010127766.1:0-14038 GCA_030265115.1 Mopalia vespertina | reverse complement strand
GTAATAGACAAGTCCCGGTCTTTCATAGCTCGTCTCTCGGCCTTAGAAACGTCTTCACGTATTTGGCTTATTTTCTCCGCTATTAGCTTTTCAAAAGAAAATCTACTTTCAGCTGGTCGAGACCATTTCTTCTTCACATTCCTTTTTTCTCTAACTTTTTTAATTATCTTGGGCGTTATATTTGCTTCACAAGTATCATCCTGTAAAGAAGATGGAAAACATATTTATGATACCGGTATATAAAAATCTAAACTTTTAGAAAGATTAAACATAATTATTTTATTTTTCTAAAACAATCAGGAATAATGTGAATTAGAATTATTAATTGAAAAGGAAATTGTCATTCTCTTTTTTTTTTACAGAGATATTCGGACAGAGGTGACACACTTTTTGAAAGTAATACATGCATTTGATTGATCTATGCAGTTCTATTTCACATTGGGTTCTGTCTGTCAACCCAAAGGCAGTAAACCTGGTTAGGCAAATACCGAGCTTGTGATATATCAGCCCCGTGTCTCGGGACAATGAGCCGATACAAGCTGACAGAACAGTTTGTTCCATAACATATTGTTGTTTAGTCCTATAATACACAAATTGTTTTGATTGTACCTGACAATAATCTTCATAATCTAACAACGCTTCCAGTTGATTTCCTGTCATTTTGTTAGATGTCAATGATTCGCTTCAACTATCTAAGTAGTAACCATCAACAAAGGAGACAATAGCGTTACGTCAGTCTATTGTCAAGTCACCAGTCACGTGTCAAAGTCACGTCATAGAGCGTAACAAAGGCAAATGATCATTGTGACGTAAAGAGGGGACAATGATTGCTAGATTTGTGGCGGTTAACGTAACGTCATTCACGTCTAACAGACGTACGAACGAGCGACAACTCTAGAACAAGGGTTTCGACGTCATTGTCACCTTTTATGAGAATCTTGTAAACCTTTACTCTCAACCATGATCCAACCCGCGCCTGTGGACAGGTGATTAACATGTCGGCCTACCAATCCTACTTTGATGTACTGCTCACGGATTCGAGTCCATATGTCAACCATCAAGTATACGAGTGAAGTACACGATTTGACTTCGGCAATTTCGGGATGATATGAAAGAGATTTCCCTCTGGTTTTGCATCGCATTTAAGCGAGAAACAGAGTAAATGGACAATCAGTCATCATATCAGTTAAATACCCTGGATTACGAAGACAAACACCAACCAAACAAACGCACACCAATACTGGGCTTTATACAAATCCTTTATTTACAGCCTGTGAAAAAAGGTGCCCATTTGTCGAGAATTGCCAGAACCAGGTTTTCTTGTAAACATCTGATAATGTTTACAGGATGTAGCCGTTTCAAGTCTAATCTTAATACAGACTGGTTCCCGACAAAATTGTTTCTCAGACAGCATGTGTAACATTCTCGGCTTAAGATTCGGCGTAAAGAACTGCATGTTGCATGTTTTGTTGTTGTTATAAATACAAGTTTAAGGACATTGTATAAAAGTAAATAATATCAATATGATTTCACATGCTAGAAGATTGTGCATCAGCGAAAAACGCTGCACAATATGGTTTGAAGATATTTAAGTTTTTACAGTTCTAAACGTTGTATAGCAATGAGTTCCAGTTGTTTGCAGCATTAATAACTACAGACATGTGACGTAACAGTGTACGAGAAAAAGGCACACAAACAGTTAAAGAGTCAGCATTTGTGGTATTTCTGGAAAATTTTAAATTAGTAATCAGTAGTAAAATGTAATTAATATGATTAATATTGAGTGCGATTCTGTGTAAATAATGTTTTTATTGTCGCCACCACCTGTTATAACAAACTGATGCTGTTATCACCTTGTGTATATGTCTGTATCAATTTATTTTGTACTTTTTCTCTAAATTGAACTTTTAAAAGTAATTTTTCTCTCCTTTTGCAAGCAGCATTTGAAGTTTTGACAGAATAATCCCGATTTACAGAATGCGGGCACAATTCAAAATCTCCGTTTTTGTGAGACATTTGACACTTCGTGCTTAGTTATGTTTATTAACCATGGTTCATATTGAATGTGTTTCTGTGAGAGATTTCAAACTTCGTACTTAGTGATGTTTATTAACCATGGTTCATATTGAATGTGTTTTTGTGAGAGATTTCAAACTTCGTGCTCAGTGATGTTTATTAACCATGATTCATATTGAATGTGTTTTCGTGAGAGATTTGAAACTTCGTGCTAAGTGATGTTTATTAACCATAGTTCATATTGAATGTGTTTTTGTGTCAACTGGTTTTCAGTGGAAACCCTCTGGAATACTAATAGGAAACGCAAACAATTGATAAACGATCTAAAATAACTGCTATTAAGTTTGGTAATTCGTATTTTAATGTGAATGTACAGAAAGACTAGAAACGTTTTGCGCAAGTCGTAATTACTGGGCTTGAAATCAGCTTACCTGAAATATACTTTCAACAAACTGTGGGAGTTAGGGCCTAGCTGATACTACCTCATATGGACTGAGCATAAGGTTGTCATCTGACAATTGGAATTTCTATTTGTGCAAAGAAACAAGAGTGGGCTCTATTACAATGCTTCGTGAGTCTTTCGCGTAAGAGTACTGTAGTAAAGTTAAAAACAAAGGCTATACATATCATTTTGTCAATTTTGTTTACATGTATATCCAGACGCCTTATATAGAAGTGATGTATTGTGAATTGTTGAGTGTCGTCGACAATTAAGGGGCTTGCTATGCCTGACTGGAATGTTCTTTGTTAATATTTGACTAGCTGCAACAACAAATCGGGACACACACGTGTGCGATTGGCATATAAGAAATCAATTCATCACTATTGGTAACATTAAATGCATGGGGGAAACTGTCGGGGAAGTCGTACGGTGAATCCAGGTGATCTGTAACGAACTGATATAGACGTTCTTGGTCATTTACTAACTAAAGATGTAAACTGTCTACCACGCTGTGTTAACAAAGTCTCTCTTTTAATTTACCTCTCCTATATTTATGATAACTCGTCTCGATCATCTATTGAAATGCTGTGAAGTGCAGATAAATGTTTGTAGTTAATCGACTGTGACTAAATTTCGAATAAAATTATCCAAAAACGTATATTTTTAATAAAGCGTACTATAGACTAACCATAGTTTGAACAAAACTTATTTAAGTTTCCTTTGATAAAACGTTTGTTTGATTGGGGCTTAACGCCGTTGCTATTACAAAACTAAAACTAAAACAAAAAAATACAAAAATGTTGCAGGTTATATGGATGCATTTGGTTGTTGTTCTGAACAGAACATTGATCATGTTTCTACACCCAGTTGATGTATTACCACCCTATCTCAATGCATAATTCCTGTATAACTTTTTTCTTTCTAGGACAATAATAATCGTCCGCACAACTGGCTGTCACACGATGTGCCATATTTCACAAATATCCTGAAATAGTAAGGCAGAGAGCTTCTATCGTCATATGAAGGTATCGATGAAATTTCAGGGGAAGGTAACTCTGGTCGCAATATGCTGGATGTAATAAGCTGTAGCTTGAGTTGTACCGCTTATGTCAAACCGCAGTAGATATTTTAATTTACATTATGGAAACTGAAAAAAAAACAAAGACTATCCGTGATATAATCGCTTTCTACAAAACATGTCAGAACGTACGTATGGATTTAACCTCAATACAACGGCAACAACGAGACAATAACACAATGCTGTAATTTACACTTGTGTACTTGTGATGAACGTCGTCTCTAAATATTGGATTGAAGTTATAGAAAATATCGGTACAAGCTGTTATAGTTTGACAGCCGGTATAATGAATCTTTGGACATGACGCATTCCGTGTTCTTTTGACCAGTTCTAAAGGATTTCGCATTATAGATCGCATGACTCATGCTCTCCATTCATTAACGGTTTGCTACTTCTCCTTGTTTCTGAAAATCCTAATAATTAACATCAAATATGGATACAAAAAAACTAAATTTACTCGGCACAATCGATATACAACTTAAATAGTGTTTAATTCGAATTTGTTACTAGAATGGTTTTCAAAGTAAAATCATTAAAAAAAAAATACTTTTCAATCCGCATGACTTTAAATAAAATGCGTAGGATAATGGCAACTGCATATGTCCCCTCTGATATCTACTTATGTTCCTGCAGCAAAGAGCCCAATGTAGAATCCAATGAGTCGAGAAAAAGATTGAATTCACGCCTGTCAAAATATATTGAGGGATTGCCAATATACACAGAAGAAAATTGGGTTAAACCGTCTAAAGTGTGTTGATGTAGAAAAAAAAGGTTAAGTTACGGTAGAGCAAGCTTTTATAAGAAACCCGCTGATGAGATTTTGTCTGCTCGCCATGTCGGAGTGAATTTTCGTTGAAGCATTTCTTCATCCCGTACTTCTCTAGCATTGACATTTGTTTCGCATTCCGTGTTATTCCAAGGTTTTCAAGGAAATTGCAGATCTACATTTCCATTCCTCTTATGTTATGGATAAAGAACGGTATTAAAGGAGCTGCAGTGCTCTATTGAGATAAATTGCCTTGATTTAGTCAGATGCCAATCACATATAAAAACGTTGCCCACTACTAAAATTGTGTATGGTTAGTTGATAGTTAATAAAACATGAAGACAACTAAATACGCTATGAGAATATATATATTTTGACCTAATCATGGAGTTTTATCAAGTACCCATATTACGGAAGGAAGGTCATGTTGGAAGAATAAAATAAAAACCCGTTTTTGTGCCGAATTTTAAGTTCATTGAAAGGGATTAATTAAATTGATTAAGTAAGTTACGGTTGTGTCAACACACGATGGCCTCGGCTTCATATACATAATAGGATGACTTCGGCGACTTTTTCAAATGTATTTGCCTTCACATTTTCGGTTCAATACTGCAACAAAGTCCCGGATGTTTTTCTTATAGAATTGATATGCAATGACATGCAGGCAATCTCTTCTGTCGTCCGCCTCTGTCTGGAATACTAAGTACAATTAAAACAAACCGTGGCTGATTCCTTGTGGCAAATCACGTATTCAATAAAATGGATTTATCCCTTTGTATTGAAGATTGTGATTTATAGCTCGTATAATGTCAGGACACGAGTGACAACATTAACGCAAATTGCACCTTTTTAAAGCGCAACGGAAATTTGGTTGCTTATCGGAAGTCTTTTTTTGTTTTTATATTTTATTATCTGTTAGATGCATTTATATTATTTGTTTTGATTCGGGTTTAACAAGGGTATTTCACTTATGTGACGACGGATTGTCCAGTTCACACTGTTTCTTCTTTAAATAAGGTTGTAAACCGGGAGGAAACCTCGCAAAAACCCAACAACCACCATCTCTCCATATATACCCCAATAGTGCTTTACGAAGTTAAAATTGTCAAAAGTTGAGTATAACATTCAACATATGCTAACAAAGCTTTAAGTTGAAACTTGGTTATTTTATCAGCCAGGGAGCGTAGCTGTAATTCTATTTATGTGCGATTAATCTTCCAAGGGTTGTCATGTAGAGTAGCTCGGAATAAAACTCTTGTTTAGAGAAGATGGCCCTTGACTATCAGAGCTATCAACTCACAGGTAGCTTAGTCGCACAACTCACACAACCTTGCCCACTGTACGCATCTATTTAACGGATTTATATTTTAAATAAATATATGAATATTTTACATCATTGAGGTATATGCGAGGGTACAGTTAAAATGAACATGCATACATACAACGTCTTCTGCACGAAGTATTAAGTTGTTTCTTGACACTGGAGGACAGAAATCTTCAGCAGATTAATTCTCTTCAGCTTCTTTCTTCTTTCTAGATTGATATGCATGTAGTGATCAAAGTGGAAACAGTATATATCAAATATGTCTATATTAATTTGTTGCAAGTTTAAACTTGTAAAAACTTAATGTATATAAATGTATTAAAGAGCCATATTGCATTTTAACAGTACGAGGTCCGAAACGGTACACTCTTAGATAAATACGGCTCTAGTGAAACCCTTGAATCTTCTTCCGTCATGGCTCTGGTGGAACCCGTTTTGGTTCTCTATGGAACGCTGACAACAGCTGTTCCTGGCATTTCTCTCTTTCTTCGTACATCAAAGAACCATTTTTGTGATCATGGTTCCATACAAAACCATCCTCTTTCCTATAGAACCGTCAAAGAACCATATCTCTAAGAGTTTACATGAATTATTATATTCTATATCGCACTCTGAAGATTATTTATCACCATATACATTGGAATACGATTGCAATTGTCTGCGAGAAAAAGAAAGAAAGAGAAATTCTTTAATGGTCAACCATATGGAAAGCATTATAAAGGCTGTGGTATTGGTGGTGTGGAAGATTGTAACTACAACACGGCCTTGTTCAAGAGATTTCAATCTATTGCATTGTTGCAAACCTCGTCAAAGTAGTGTACACAGCAATTACAACAAAACATTTACAGTTTGTATATGTGTACTAACATAGACCTTGACCTTTGTAATTAATAGGTAAAGGTGTTCATTGGATACAAGTGGCTGGAATTCGTATGAGGTCTATATCTACAATCGATTCAAAATAAAGATGTGACAGTAATTGCCAGAAATCCAAACGATAGACATACAGACGGAGTGATAATATTGGTGGCTACTAATAAAGACCGATTAACGAACAGATGGGCAACATTGATTCACGAATCTCACCCGTCCGTAAAAATACTTTAATCCTTGAGGTGTGTGTATTCGTATAAGATTGACAAATGGGAACGCCTGTACACATTATGACGTCAGAAGACGTTGTTATTTACTGGGTCAATTTTCAAAACAATTGACTTTCAAAGTTTGGAGTTATTTTATCACTAGTAAGAGCGAAAATTTTAAATTAAATTTTCTAAAAAGTCTTAGATCTTTTGGGTATTTTTAAGGAACTAAAATTAAATAGATACTTTTTGTTCGATTTCGATCTGAAATCTGGAGTGTAAAGATGTACTTTTAATTCAAACGGGTCTTGCAGGAACACTTTATTCGGCGAGTTACATGTATCTATAGGAGCCGTCAAAGACTGAAGCAAATATTTCACACTTTGATATTTCTATCATCGGGGCAAGTAAGTAATGACCAATACGGACCTAAATGGTGTAATAATAATAGACCAAATTTTGCATCTATTGTTTCAAATAAAAAATCACGTGGTGAAATCGACGCCTGCATCGTGAAGTGTATAATTCAATTTCACATTTTTATACCCATTTTAAACATTTGCATCCAATGGTATAGATATATCCAACCCCTTTTCAATTTAGTCAGGACTAATTATAAACGAATAAATAGCTGGAAAAGCCTTGTCAATATATCTGTCGAGGGATATTAAATTCCCCAATGACTGTCAGCCTTGGTAAGACAAGATCACGGGACATAAACAAACTCATTATTAAGGCCGTTTCTGAGTGATTTAGAATCTCCCACCGTTTACACATCTTAGAAATATTGGACATCTGGTATCGACGTTTCGGTCACAGATCTTTTAGTATTGATTCATATCTGTTAGAAACCCCCGATAATGACCGGCATTCTATGTGCTGTGTTTGTAATAAATTATCATTATCAATTTATACGAAGAAGATGTGTAACAGGTAATAAGTGAAAAAATGAATGAAAGAAAGGAAAAACACCCCACCATATCCTCATTCGCCAAGCGACTGCACCGTTTGCCTAGGGTTGAATGGTGGCAATTTGCTTTGATAAAGACTAATAAATTACATTTTGGCTTGGTTTCTTAAAAAGGTTTCCTACGCCGGTCTGTATGAATTATAGCATGTTTGCGGTCAGTAACAGTTTCAATGGTGGGATGAAACTAAAGAGTCACAGCAACGTGGATACCATTTATAAGTCCTTGGAAAGTGTAAAAAATGACGGCCAGTTTTAAAGTAAAGGAAAATCTAAGTGAGAACTCCTCTACATTTGTGAGAGGAACACGGCTGCAGGATTGACAATGTAAAATACTTCATTAGTTGACTAATGATCAAGCGATCAATTTATACTAGACCATGGCAGTGTGTTTTTATTTGATAGCCTGATCAATTAACACCGGAATAAGATGGGTCATTTTCTTGTTGTACGCCGCTATCATCTGTAGTGTTGTTATTAAAGTAAATAAACGTTTTGATTTGTATCAGCCAAACGTTATTTGAAATTCGTTTACAATTCGACTTAATTTCCAGTGTCTCTTTAAGTTCTTTATCAATGCCAAACAAAATAAATGAACGGCAACGATTAAACGTCGCTGCAACGCTGGTGACTGGCTTGATAAAGGTGTTCAGCGCGGTCAGTGTGTCTGGACCAGTGACCAGTTCATATTTAATCAATTGCGATAGGTCTCCCATTTCGTGCGGGAAATGAGCAGTGGGTATGGTCCGTTGACCCACAAGATTGAGGACACAGCCGCCAATTTAGTACAGGCTGGTTATAAGACTGTGAAAGAAATGATTAAACTATTCTTTGGGGAATAGATGAAGTCATAGCTCCGAAATAAGTCTGTTTTGGGCTATTGGTCTACATAAATTACTCTTCGTGTTATAGTTTATTCAGAATCAACCAACATTGGATGTGACCAGCTCTGATTTGCTGTGAAGTTTGTATAAGCTGCTGTGTAACAACATCTGAAACATCATCGCCCACATATAGACTACAACCTGTCAATACTAATCAGACGCCGTTTTTTTGCATATCTGCCTTGTGATGCTTTAAGACGCTTACTATAAATTCGAATTTTTACCTCCTTAGATTAACGATAAGGTGTTAAATGGTTTGAAACTGATACCAAAAGCACCGACAGCAAATATGGTACAGATATATCCCGTCCTTTTTCAATTTAGTCAGGACTAATTATAAACCAATAAATAGTTGGAGAAGCCTTGTCAACAGATCTGTCGAATGATATTAAATTCTCCATTTACTGTCGGTCTGGGCAAGTCAAGGTCACGGGAGATAGAGAAATTCATTTATTAAGGCCGTTTCGGGATGATTTAGAATCTTCCAGCGCTTACACATCTTAAATATATTGGACGTCCGGTTGGTATCGACATTTCGGTCACATATCTTTTATTTATTGATTTTTATTATTATTATGGTTATGACAGGCATTCTATTTGCTCTCCTGCATTTGATTATCGTTATCAATGAAGAAGATGAGATGCCCGATATAGGGTGATAATTTTGGAGAGAAACAAATGATGTGATCGTGTATCATAACACGTTTTCCATGCGAGGCAGGTATGAAATTCGTCCTCAACATATGAACAGACAAGGATGGATCATCTGGTATTATATTTGTTCTTTATGTCGCGACAAACACTTTCCAGCTGGATTTCGATCACGTTCCGGGTCAATGTCCACAAATTTGCCCTGATAACTTAATTAAGGGTATAATATGAATCTGAAGGTTGATCCATTCTATCAACTGAGCCTGGATGCGATAAGGCTATTCCCAGTGGTCAGCTTGTCTGGACGTGATTCTGCTCAGTGACTCGCTGACCATTAATCTATTTGGTTGATTCTCATTGATCTACAGGAAAATCATCCCAAAGTCAACAGTGTGGAACGAGTTCCATTAAAGTGCATATGTACGCATTTTGGGAATACATTCACATATCAAAAATATAGAATACAAGAATATTGCCATTATGTCGGCATGTAATCAAATAATAAATATATGCTTCTAGAGTATACGTTGATGAGGTATTACAGTTATCTAAATCTGAGCCCGGTGATGAACTGGGATTTGTTTACGGCTTGCTTTAACAGATTCATGTTGTCCAGATGCTTTATCAAATACCGGACAAGGTGAAGCAATCCTTTTGTGGTGACTTTGATTTCGTCTTGAGATTGATCCGTCGTATCAGTTTTGCCAGTTATATTCATGCATATTGCACCCATCTTACGAGTAATAGCTAAATACGGCATAAAGCACAACCTTCAGTATTTCACATATACTTAAACGTTAAGATATATTACAATAAACAGATTGTTCCTCTTGTCCTCAAAGTATTGTACGCTGCATATAAATACTTCTGAGTCATTCGATAAACAAGCTATTAAAAAGCCAAGTTGCCAAAATATTGAGGAGGGTGATAATTGATATTATTTCGCCTTGACGACCTAAAGTTAATTAATTGCCCGCAAGTGACAAACAAACTACTAGGCAAATTATGGTTTGTTTATTTTACTTCGTATACAAGCAAATTCTCATTGCAATTCCTACTTACATGCCCATAATTTTTCATACTTTGGAGAACAATGTCAACTATGAAATATATTGCCTAAAATAACACTTCGTAGGCAGCCTATAGATTTGTTTTAGTTAATACTTGTTCATCAAAAAAATACTCAGATACCAGAGCTGTTTTCTAACGTTATTATATAAAGAAAATAAGTTTGTGTATAATAAATTTATGTTCAAATAAAATGTGATTTTGTGTCCGGTGTAACTGGAACTTAAAAAGCTCTTAAATCAACAAGCAAGTATTTTTTTTATTAATAACGCAAGGTATTTTACTGGTGTGCAAAAACATTTGCCTTTTTAATGTTTTTCTCCCATTTGGATAACAAGGGTAAGTGATAGTGAACTTGAGCTTGTCAACACCTTACCGACGATGTGCAGAATCAACCTACCAAGGCATATTAATCTTGCTTGATTTAATCGGGAAAAAATTGGCTTAACGTGCGAAATGATTAATCCAATGAATATAAAATCAATGGGGTGGTTGTGGCGAGTAAACTGAACTCCTGGCTTATCGATAATATATCATTAGAATGCAGAGTAAACAACAACAACAACAAAACATTAATAGTGAATTTACAAGTGATAGACGGTGGCATGTGAAGTAAGAGCACCATTAATTGTGTCCCTGACACTTTTTGCATAATTGAGTTACAGGGGAAACTTTACAATTGAACAATCAGTTGACCTAATGAAAATAGGAGCGACAAGCGACACCGTGAAACTATGTTGTCTAACTGATCGTTTGTCAGTTCGCTTGTACTTTCCTTGATCATTAGAGGTATAAATAACGAATTTTGTCTGCATTTTGTTCGTCTCAATGTATTATTTCATCCAATGATAGAAACAGTGGATATTCGGAAATTTATATTGACAAACTGACAAAACGGACGATTTAGTCGATCGATCCATCTAATGATAGTCTGCGTCGTTCAAAAAAAATAAAAAATTCTTTCACTCCACTTTCTTCTTAAATCATCCAATGAATACCAATTTATCACAAAACGACTTTTAACTTGCGTTGAATAGCATCACAAACAATCGTGTTGATGGGTTTTAAATCAAACCGATTCCAAATCCTATTCTTGGTTCCAGGGTATCAATAGATTCATTTATTTAGTCATAATCAGGCAATCCTTTCTTATATGGTATGGACTGTTGTCACTAAAAGAACCATACAATATGGACTATTGTACTATATTGTAAAATAAATTATATAGATAAGGAACGACATTATGGATATGCTCGAAAAAACATTGCCCCTGGTCAGAGTAAAGCAATAATAATATCCCCATCGTAACTACTATGGGAGCCTAAACAGATATCTTCCTGTGACACTGTTTCTTGATACTCAGAAATCTGGAGGAAAAAACGAAAATAATTACTAATTTTATTTGTTGCGAGATTTGCTCTACCATGATAAAAAATATAGTTTTTCGGCGAAACATAAATCTATATAAATCAAATTTGCTTTTTTTTTCGCCAAAGTTTATAAATTTTGCACTCTTTATAATAATAATACTTTTATAAAAGTAATGTGAGGTTATTGAGTAACTGACTGATTGGTTGAATGATTGATAAGTAAATAGATGTTTTACACCGTGTTTATGATATTTATATTATATATAAAGCCGACGTACTCGAACAATAGCTACATTAAAAAAAACCTTTAAAAGAAACTTTTCCCAAGCAGATTTTATCATTGGAATATTTTTTGTACAATAACCAGATATATTTAAGTGAAAACAGTCAAGTCCAATGTCTTTGTTGCAATATTCTTGTTGTTGTTGTCCTTTGTTGCGGAATTTACTCCATCAGCTAGTTGTGCTTACATCAAGTATTGATGTGACCCTGTGTTTGGTTTATTGGGTATAAATATTGGATATAATAAAATGCCAACTCGCAAAATATCACAGTCTATGGCCAGGATGTCTTTCTCAAAGTTTAAAGTTTGGTAAATTGATTTGACGGTTGATTCTAGCGCAGCTTATTATCCAGAACAAGAAAATTGTTTACGTAACATTTATAAGTAGTTCAATAAGGTATTGGTTATTGAACGGTTAATAAGTTAGTGAATGACATGACGAATGTGTGTTTGACGACTTTTTTGACATCGGGGAAACAAAATCTTTCTTAACATCTTTTGCATTATATCTGTGGCAATTTTACTTAATGTCGTATAAGAATGCTTACTCAAAAATCATTTTTACTTGCAAACATTTATCGAACTTTAGTAATCTTTTGTGGATTTAGTAATCGGTGAAGTATTAAACATTCATGCTAATAAATGGAAATAAAATGTTGCAACTCTTTCCGCAACATAGCTTAATATGCTAAATCAACGAATTATTACGTATCTATGGAAACCCGATATCAGGAAAGTTTGATAGCACAATAAACATCAAATAAGAGAGAAAAACAGTATTTTAAATCCGGTCATTTAAATGGATTTGGCTAGTAATTACTCTTTAATTGTTATGGCTCGTTGAACTTTGATGTGTTTGTTTTTTTTTAACCAGAAATACCATTTGGTGACTACTGTAATTGAGGTCCTAAGTCGGTCCTTTTTCTTACAAGATCGTTCCCGGGACTAACAAGTTTGGTCTCCGCCAATGCTGCACAGCTGTCTCAATATCTTTGACAAACATCGGCTCCTGATAAACTGGTCGTCAAGGTAAATAAAAAAGCAGTAGAGAAACACCGAATCAATCCATACTTGTAATCATTCATATCTCCAATATATAACTAATGCCTTCTGTAGACTTCAAGCGGAAATATTTAGGTTTGTAATAATATTATAAACTAAAACAACCTTGCTGTTTACCTTAGGTTGACCTGGTGGACGAATAGTTGGATTTAATTTGAAGTCGAACTTAACCACAATCCCACAATTTGTTTAAAAGTGTATTTTTACTTTTTCATTTTGGGTATATTTAAAATAATGACTTGTTTCAAACTATGAAGATGTCTTTTTTCAGACTGACCATATTATTGATTTGTTTCAGATACACCGTGTGAATGATTGGTTTCACATTGACGGGTTGTTTCAGATATACCAGACGATTTATTTGTTTCAGATAGACCCTGGGATTAACCCATCGAAATTTTCTGTACAGCAAAAAAGTAAAATATTTAAACAGCCTCGTCGCCACAATGAAACGTTAATGCAGCTATGAAAAAAAAAACAGATTTTATGTAAGGTTTATATTCAATTAGAAGTTCTGAAATCTTATGTTCAAATGAAAGCTTCCAGTCTCTCACGACTACATCTCTTTCTTTTAGTTTATTTATGAAATACGACAAGTTTAAATCAGCCAAGATAGCCCGGATTCTTCACACAGAGAGAAACGAAACCGAGTTGTAACTGGAGATGTTGTTACTGGGACCAGTAAGACACAACCCTAATACAACCCAGCAAAGTTTATGCTATGTATTGTTGAAACTCCCAGGTAAATATTCATTATTGTCTATGTTTCACGTTATAAAGCGTTGGCATAAATCATTCTATAGAATTGACATGCCAATAAGACAAATAAGTAAGTAAGTTTCTCTCTCTGCGACAATAATATATATACAATGAATTAATAAAATGAATGAATAATCCATGAATATGTGTATGAATCATCACACTTACGCCTTGATACAACATTTGGTGTACTGTAGCAGTATGTTCACAAAAGTTGCTATTCAAAGTTACTATATTGTCTTCAGAGCTTCAAATTCTAAAATATAATACAACGTTATTCATTTTT
>JAQQZZ010127755.1:0-14038 GCA_030265115.1 Mopalia vespertina | reverse complement strand
AACGCTGATTTCTGCATGTTTTTGCAACCTTTTGTAAACCCGTTATTTTTCTTTGCAGACTCACAAAGTTTACAAAACATAACTTCACCGTCTTTACTTTCTTCTATCGTGCCTTGGCGTATCCATATGAATTCCTTCAACCACTCCGATTGAAATTTTCTAACTTTGTTTCTGCGTTTACTAGGCCCGTCTTCATTCGTATTTGCGGACCCCCCCTCGATTTGCCTTTTTTCTCCAATCTGTGATGGAGCACTCCCCTGAGCCTGTCCACCAAAAAAATTAAAAATATTCGTCTGCTTCGAGGATTCGCCCGCCATAATGTTAAAACAGAAGAAGGTTTTTTATATCAAGGGAGATCAATCTGACGGGTGGTATTAATCAGCCAATCAGAAGGCAATCTACCCGCAGCTCGAGTCTGTCGCTTGCTCGCAGCGTGATGCTAGAGTTCAAGTGAAATAAACTTGATAGATCGATGTTATAACTTTATTTTACAACCAATTTCGCGGATATATTAGTAAATTTGAATTCTTATGCTTGTCTTACCGGATACTGAAGCAAGTATAGATTTACATTATGTAATCATTTTATATTTTTAACGGTCCGTTGGACCGACGGAGTTTCGTTTTACCGGTCCAAGACAATTTTTACCCGTCAGGGACCGGTATATACCGGTAAACGGAAACACTGGATCAAATAATGCGTCTAGGTTACATGACTAAAGAAATAATGTCTCTTAGTAGCGAATTTGTTAACTGCTTAGTTCCAATTTTAATGTCCTATCTCAATATTAGACATTGTTATTTGCATGGTTGTGGAAGGCATGACCCCTATTATAAATTGCTTCATAACCCAGTGGTTAGCGTCTGGCAGCACTGATCCTCCATCAATGTTTGGCTCACAGTTTTGAGTTCTCAACTGGACCTCAGGTATGTTGGGGAGTCACACAAGGTGGCGTCCACCATCACAGGCAGGATTTGTAAACGGTGGAAGGTAGTTTTGATCAGATTTCCTCTTGGTTGTCCACTAGATTTAAATAAGAAGTGCTCAATCCGTCCTCACATAAGTGAAAAGCCTTGAGTATGATGTATAGCCCCAATCAATCAATCAAACAAACAAACACAGTGTATCCCGACAAGAATAGAATCTTGAATGTGCAGTAAGAGCAGGAGTCAGTCACGTATGTGATAATGAAGCTAACCTAGGTGTAACAAGTGAAATCAACTTTAGCTTTGTGTAAAACCCAGAGTTAACCTTTATCTGTAAACTTGGTAACCTAAAAAAAGTTAATTATAAAAATGACACAGACCAGCTGATCCTACCTTCTTGTCTCTGGTCTGTCAAGTTCAATAATCAAATCCAACTGAAGAAACTGCATATTTCATCATGTAAGTGAAATAAACTGGAATATGTTTTTGTTGTTACACTTGGGACAATCATCTTTCCTCAAAACTTGGTGGGCGCTTGGATGGTGCTTCCTGTTGCCCTGGTGCTCTCAGAAATACATGAAGCTGATCTTTTCCCAACAAACAAAACTTGGAAATACGGTGAAGTGTGTCATAAAGCATTCAAACTTTAATTTTGTAATTTGTAAGATTGTCCTGACATTACAGCCACATTGAAAGAGACTAGAATACACATTTGGTGGGATAGAGAATGTGTCTGAGCCATTACCTGATCGGGTGGCTTTAGGCTCCTGACATTCAGCTGAGTGGATCAAACCTCAGATAGCCAGTCATGCGCTGCTGTGTTGTGTGCCTGCCCTTAGGTTGATACACAAAAACCAGGTAGAAGAATTCCAGCTACTCAGTGTTAACTACAGCAGACAGGTGAATAGATGTTGTTGGCCACTGTTAATTGTAAAACACTTTAACAGAGTTCCACATAAGTCAGTGCCTCGGAAAGGTTTTCAACAAATGGACTATTGGAGCCTAAAACATTGTTACATCCAGGACACCTGTATGGTCTATTTTCTTAGTCACAGTGGCAAATGTGTTAGAAACTATCAGTGACTTTGAATTGTTCGGCGCTGTTGCATCCTGGGTGTGAGAAAGCAGCCTTGAAAGTGTGTGAGTTTTCAGACCGTCTCACAAGTGATCATTGGATCTGAAGGCTTGTGGA
This sequence comes from Mopalia vespertina, assembly GCA_030265115.1. Classification (NCBI taxonomy): domain Eukaryota; kingdom Metazoa; phylum Mollusca; class Polyplacophora; order Chitonida; family Mopaliidae; genus Mopalia; species Mopalia vespertina. The sequence goes on along the minus strand of JAQQZZ010127755.1, from coordinate 11,920 downwards.
CAATTCTGCATTTGAGAGAAATTTGACTTTACCAGATGGAATGTTAGCAGAGGGGTTCATCTATTTGAAACGTTAAGAAAGCTACTGTCTCTCTCGCGGCCTCATGTTAGGTGTCCTTGTGTACAGGGGTCTGTCTCAGTTACATAACTACAACAACAGGCATGTAGAGTTATATGTGCAGCTGCAGTGGCCATAAAACACTCTGTTTAGCATTATTTGCTAGAGAAATTCTTCTGCTACTTTATACTTGTCACATCCACATGCAAGCCAGTGAAACACAATTATAAAATGACAACTCATTAGACAAACTTGATTGTAACAGAACAGCTACTGTTGTATAATATCGCTGAGAATGTGTACAGGTTCTGTGCAGCTGTATTGTGTAAGACATACTTGACCTTAGTCAGCCAACAGCGAAGTGGCAACTCTTTGGTAGTTATATAACCAATGGAAATGTTCCCGTCTGACGTGATAAGAGTGAGATCGTAAAACATGATTCTAGAAGAGAAGCATAACCTGTACACAGTGGAACAGCAACTACTCGCTAGTTATATAACATCGATGACATTAGCCCGGCTGATTCGGTGAAAAAAGGATTGTATCTGATATTATTAGCTTCAGGTTCAAACAGCCCGGTAGAATGACAAAGCTTCAATAGTTACATAATATCCGTGAGGCTGAAGGTGTAGACTGCATTAAACAAGATCGAAAACATTTTACAAGACATATATTGCCTTGAGAGAGGGGTAGTTGACTAGGCGGTAGAGATAGAGCCGTGTAGAGGGACAGATATGCCCGTTTTGTATTCTAAGCAAACCAGCCATGTAGGATAAAGGAATGGAATGTTGTTTATATATTACGAAGAGTAGCTTAGGCACAGTGTACTCTATGTGTTGTGAGGGCTAGGGGCCAGCCTTACTGGCAGTGTGCTATGTGACAGTTCTCCCCTCCAGCACTTACATACTCTAATATTACCACTAAGCTAGATTTCTTAGAACATGGAGATTATCCAGGTGTAGTGGACGTAGTTTGTTAACAGTCAAATATGTGAGACTCAGAGTTATGTACCGGTACATAAAGTTTTCATCAACGAGATACAGTGCCTATGTTAATGGAGCTATTTTTGTGTTAATAGGAGACTACTTTCGCATAACCTGATAGCTCAACAGCTTATCAAGGAGCTCAACTGTCAAATAACTACTATATTCACTGGTGTGGTTTCAAATGGATTTTTCTCCATGAGATAGTTAGTCTCTGGTTGTGTTTCAAGGTGTTTGCTGATGTACTTTTAACAGGTGTGAAAAAACTGTTCAGCAGAGAGTTTTACACCTTGTGTATAGACAATTTTCAGTTTGATTTTTTCACCTCTAATGTGTTTTGACTTCTTCCTGACTGTTGAGGTAGCCGTGTTAAGCACACCAATGGACAACCTACATGGGAATATTTTTTATCAAATCTTCCCAAAGTCCCATTCCACGCATTTTACAAGAAGTAGTGACATTATTTAACTGTTTAATCGGAAGTCAGCGCTGTGTATATACTCTTTTATACTGCTAGCTGGATTCTGGTAGCTGTCAACCAAGAGTCAAGGGCTAGGTGACTTATTTTAGAGGCTAACACCGTCCCTCCCCCATTTGTCTCCTCAGTTCACTACCTCCCCTCCCATTTACCTGACAAACTATAGAGGTGTGCTTTTGTTAGTCTACTGCCATGCTGAGTGAGGAGGTGCCTGTGTAAAGCAGTATCTGGCATGTGAGCAGCCTGGAATGATAATATTTTTATAGCAAGGAGAAGCCGTGTTAAGCTGTACGGATGAACATCAGGAATTTCCACTGATCTGATGCTTTGTGGAGCAGTTTTAATAATTGATAACGATCAGAATACTACACATAAGTTTGTTTTATTCTGCACCCTACAGGTATGGACAGGAATTTGAGGTGGACCAATTGATCAGTTTGTTTGTCACATAATTTCAAGTACCTTACATGTACCTCTTTGTGGAGGAGACAGATTACACTTTAAACTGGAATGTTTACTGGATCTGTTTAAATTTCACCAACTACTATAAAAAAAGTTATGAATGTAAAATACCAGGATGTTTCATGGGCATCATATTTTTATCAACTGGAATTTATGCTAAACTGACCCACTAACCTTCAGTGAGAAAATAATTTAATTCATGGTGTTTCGTCGTTTAGAGGAATCTCATTAGGAATTAACATTAGTTCGGAGATTGGCTTCTCACCTGGCTGTTTTAAAAGGACTTCAGTAACATTCAGGATTAAGGCTAACGAAGGCATAATAAGCTTCCATTTTAAAAATCTGAGAGTACAACAGCCTATCTATTTGAGGAATTCTAGTGATTTTATGAACAAGGAAATTTAAGTGAATTGTTTAAAAATCTGAAAACCCTGAGGCTAATCTGTGTTGTTCCCTGGATAATACATACGCCTACCATTTGTCTCGGATGTTTATCAGTATATCATTGGCCATATTAATTGTGCCTTGCCCCTACAAATGTTCCTAAAAGACTTCAGTTTGGGCTACAGATTAAATGATGTGTGTGAAGAAATAAAAACCCGTTGTTTGGGTGTATAAGCTGTGCCTCAGGGAATACCTGTATTAATCCATTCCTAATGAATATTCTGAGTTCACGTAACTTGGTGATGAGGTGCTCAAAACTGATTCTTATCGCACAGTTTAAATGCAGTACAAATAACCAGGATTTTGAGAGTGTATAAGATCAGTCCTGATCCTTGTCTGAAGAAGTACATTCATAATACAGGTGTATGAAGGGATTACATTTACATTTGAAGGAAGGGTCGATCATCTCTCTATACTTCCTGGCTTATTACTAATCATAAGGTTGGGAAGGAATCCGAGACAGCTTTAATATGCAAGATTTTGAGTATGTTAAAAATCAGATTGTGCTATGACCTGAAACAACATTGAATAGTTCTAAAGAATAGTAGCGTGTAATGAGATACCTGGAGATTCATCATATAACATTATGTCAACTAGTTACTCTGGTAGATAAAAACACTGATTTACTAAGGTGTGCCTGAATAAAGGAAATATTTTCTGAAGTGTGGAATGTTACATAAATCATGGGCTGTTTGACAGATAATATGTTATAGCTAGCCTGTATAAGGATGTTGAATTAATGAATGAACTGGTGACCTCAGGTAGTTACACAGGTAGAGCAAAGAGATGCTCTGTGGATGAGGAAGGAGTGACTCTCACAGAATCTCTCACATGTCAGTTATTGATTTACATGTGTTCCATGGAAACATCGTCTGGACAGGCGATACATCTGCAAGAGGATTCTGCTGACATTAAGTAATGTTACTGTGTATGGCTGGGAAGTTTCAGCCAGAGCCTTCCCTTACCATGGTTTCCGCAAAGATTCAGGGTGTGGGGGATTATGAGAAGAAGCAGCGCCAAGATGATCATCCACAGTCAGCGGCGAAAGACTCTCCCAAAAAGCGAGTGTTACAACGTTTACGAAGTAAATCTGCTAGTTACAGTAATGGATTTATTCGGGTTCCATTACCTGTTCAAGAACCGGTGAAAAAAACAAGTACAGCAGATGAGATAACGAGTTCAGGTATTACAGCTAAGCCTACTGTTGTGCCCGTGCGTAAATCGATATTAAAAAAACCTAGCACTGAACTCTCTGGACCAAATTATACCTTGATCGGTTCATGTGATGCTGTTTGTTATTCAGTCCATCCTAGTGAAGCAGGCAAGGAGACGGCGGCTGTTGAATGCTCAAGAACTAGGACAAAGTCTTTGTCTTTTAATGAAACATCTTCCAGTTCTGGGCTGGCATACAGCAAATTAAAGATTCCTTTGAAGTCCAGCATTCAGCATGGTGGTGAGACTGAAAAGGCTTCTATGCACAGTTCAACGTCAGTTATTAAACCTGTTCCATACCAAAAGACAGTCATTGCAAATGGACATGTACATGTAGATAGTCTTAATAATGTTGCTGACAGTTTCCATAACGCTGGGCATACTTCAGCTTCGGTTAACAAAACAACTTGCCCAAAAAGGACTATTATATCAAATGGGGATCTAAAAAGAAATGACAGGTGTGAAAGGGCTTATTCTACAGATGTGGTTGTTAACAAACCACAGGTTAGACCCAGCAAGTTTGGACCTATTGTAGATCAGATTGATGCCTTAGTTTCCCTCCATAAACAAAACAGCTATCTTCCAGTGTCGCGTGCCGCAGCTAGGCATCGCTCTAAAGAAGCATTACATGGTTCTATTAAGTGTAGTGAGAAAAGAGCTGATAATAATACATGCCCTGGCTCCGTTACTGGTGTGGAAAAGAGGGCAGATACAAAGAACATAATGTCAAATCCAAATAGCTCAAACTCACGCCGGAAGTACACACGGCTAATCAATGAGAAACTCAATAGTGCTATATGTAATAAATCATCTTCTAACACTCTAGGGAAGAGCGATTTAAACGAGTTATTTGACCAGCGCTCTAATGGACTTGTACGTAATCATCTCAGTCGGATTCCAGTCCACCGTTCACCAAACAGAAACACTAATCGGGATAATTCACAGATTGTGTTTTCATCAGCCAGTCCATCTAACAATATAGCTTTGGGTGGGACTGTGGACTCTGAAAATAAACCGACAACTTCCGTGAAAGACGACACCAAACCGACAGTGCAGAAATCCTGTTCAGTTCTGATGAAAGGAATTATACGTTACAGGCGGTCAATAAGTTTGAGGTCACCTGATGTTATACCTCCATCGCCCACAGGTGCTAAATATAATAATAGATTAGGTTCAGAGGCAAATCAAAGTTCCTCTATTCCTGCATCAACAATACATAGAGTCCCTGAATCTAAAATAAAAGATCAGGAAAATTCTGGGTGTTCATCAGTAGCTAAACTCACAAAATCATTCTCAATGTTAAACCATACTGCCAACTCTCATAATAACAATCAGGGCTCAGAAATTTTGGAAAATGACAGAAAGTCGACTGTTCTAGGAAATAATAGTGCTAAAGATTCCAAATGTGTGTCTCATAAAGGGCTCTCAACACAAGGGAAAAATCAACGTTCACCAAGAGACAAGTGTAAAAAAGCACTGCGCAAATCTAAACTGAATTCCTCCGAGGAAAATGATACAAAACAATCTAAAGAACAGGAACCTGTGGATCAGGTTAAAAATTTAAGACTGGACTCTTTTCAAAATCTACCAAATCATAGTTCTCAGAAACCATCATTGTCAAATTTAGTTTATTCACAAGACAATTCTACAGATTTCTCTAAGAATTCATCATTATCTGGGAAGAAATTTAAAAATCCATCCCACAAATCCTTGACAAATTTGTTTGCCAAAAGTACCTCCATTGCGAATGTGTCTGAAACAAAGAGTCTGCAATACAACGGTTTAGTCGATCGTTGGAAATCTCAAACAGAATTAGATAGTTCTAGTGGTATTGGTTGTGGACATTATCCCGTTAGACGTGCCAAAAGTTCTGTGATAAACATGACTGTTATACGTGGAAAGCCTGATGGTCAGTCATCTACGGACATTGTGGAAGGGGAACAACTGTCCCAGAAAACTTCAGTCAAAAAAACTCCTCGCCCAACACAAGACTCAAAGCATCATACGCCCGAATGGTTAACGAATACTAAACTAAATCATGCCTTTTCTGCAACAAATAATTCAAGGAAACTTAGCCGTAGTTTGAGCCAACTAATAGGCAAGGAATTAAACGGACTCAGTCAATTTAGTGCAATTAAAGATTCCATAGATATATCGGGGGTTGGAGAGGAATCTAATTGTTCCCAACCCAGCAACAAGACAGACTCTTCTCTCCTTGTACGTCAGTGTCGCATTGGACCAGCTTTAGCTTTTGGAATTGTTTCTTTTGACCAGGTAGGCTTCATATACATTTATAATAAAATATATATATACAAATATAAATTAATTAATAAAATAATTTTGTGGGGTCAGTTGACAATATAATTATGTTAACAAAAAAGAAAATAACCAAACAGATTTAGAAGTTCCAGAAATATTGTGAACAGCCTCACATTAAGACATCATTGTACTGTGTCCTGTTGTTGTCCTGTCTTGTCTCTTTCCGTTTCCAGCAAAGTCGAGGGTGGTTTCTTTCCGCCATTTTTATGGTTGACATCACATGTGGTAAACAAGTACTGTGTAAAACCCTGATCAAACCAATGTCTAACCACAGTGTGCTTCTTCTCACCGTTTACTGTCTTTTAAGAACAGTAATTATTATATTGCACATCCTCGATGACCATGTACATGTATAACAGATATTATGTATTATATGATTTTGTGAACAAAATTGTCAACAAATAAGCTTGCGTATCATAAGTAAAATCCTAATTATTCTTAATTTAATTAAATTTGAAACAAATTCTATCCTTTTTTGTTTGATTAGTTCCAAGTCTTAACAGATTAATCTAATACATTAAATGAGTACTATTTAAATGTCCCATCTGTGCCCATCTGACCATAATCATATACCTTAATGACTGACCTAATGACCGTCTTACCTGTGGTCACTCTCCAGTCCCCCATACACACCTGATTTGCTGACCACCCATTTGTCACCTGTATAATCAGCTCTGTTAGCTGTTAAGTCTACCTGTCAATTAAAGGTCAGGTCCCTCTCTGAATAAATCAACAAAAGCTAATGATCAAAGAACATGGAAGTTATTTTCTCTCTCAGTTCAATTCTGAGAAGAAATATCTTTCTTGTGGAATTCAGTGTTTATGTCTTGCTGGATCCATTCAGCTCAAAATCAGTTTGTGAATTATCCTTTTTATCCTTAAATATTCAAACCTAATGCCATTGAAAACAGTAATCCACAATTCCAGTCACAAAAAGTTAAATGTGAGCCTATAATTGATTTTTCCAATGAGTGTATTATAGTCCTTGACAAGGTGTTGGATATTAATGAGATTATCATTGCCGATGAGGATCTGTAATGTGTATTATTTGTGATAAGTTGATGTGAGCATGTAGGTTTTTATGAAAGAATAACACCTGACTGTACTCAATAGATCTGTCGATCCTCCAGGCGTGAGATAAAATATAGATTGATTTGATAGCCGGCCATCAGCTGCCTACATCTGACAATTCCTGTTCTAGACAATTCTACATAGAAACTGATTTAATTCTGGAATACTGTTTAAAACAGAAGCCTACAATTTATAGCATTTTACTGGGCACAGCTTGGGTGTCAAATAGGTGCCTAATTATCTCAAGCTTGTGCTAGAATGCCTAGATTTTATTAAATGTGTGAGTAAGATCTATTTTGTGTTTTAATATGATTTGCTATAGTTGGACGGACATAAGATAGTTCAAAGCTATGGTTATGCTACTGTTTATAACCGTTGAAACACACCGCCATAATTTAATATCAATCTCTCAATCAATGGATGCCAATGACTGTGGCTTAGTGGTTCGCGAGGTAGACTAGTATTCCTATCTCTCAATCAATGGATGCCAACGACTGTGGCTTAGTGGTTCGCGAGGTAGACTAGTATTCCTATTTCGATGTACCTTTCATGAGTTTGAGTCTGTTTTCACACACTATAAGATGGAAAACATTGGTATGGATAACAACTTCTTAACTAAGAAGTTGTTATCCATACCAATGTTTTCCATCTTATATGTACTTCCGACTTCTATATGCCTCTAAAAGAATTTCACACACTAATTAGGCAAAGGACAATGTGAAGCAGACCCTCATATAAGTGGATAATCCTTTAGTATGTGTTAAACCCAAGTCAAGCTAACAAAAAATTCATCAATCAACCAACCTACCAACTAAGCACTCAATATTAATTCAGTGTGCAATTAATTAAAAAATTGTTATTGAATCTTCACAAAAGTGACATGTTTGTAACCCTTGGTATCCACATTTTCCAGTGACTTATGTTCAGTTCTAAATTTACTGTCGTAATAGGATTAGAAAAAGTATTTTTCCTAAAATTGATCAATGTAGATTGAATGGCCATATTTACTGATAGCACTCCCTTTATAGATCAATTGCTGGATACGATATATACCCTTCTATTGAGAAACATTTTGAAAGTCATCTAGAAAGTATTGTGTTCTGAAATACTAGTAGGTAGGGTTAGGGTATACATGTAGTGTTCTGAAATACTAGTAGGTAGGTAATTACAGTTAGGGTAGGTAGGCAATAGGTATTTACAGGTAGTTACATTTTAAAGCAACAATGAAATCATATGTCTTTATTCATGCAAAAGTATTACATGATGACCCCTCTCTCCCATATCACACACTCCCTATATAACTGAAATGCTTCATTTCATCTTAAAAGTAACATGATACACATGCAATGTTCTGGATTTTTCACAAATGTATAAATTGTGTAGCAGACAATATTTTTTAACAGTCTTGATTGATGTTGTCTTTTTTTGCTGTAGAGTCAGAAAATGTCTAGAGGTAAAAATAGCTTTAAACAGTTGGGGTCACCATTGTCAGATGTCAACATCGTGTGTTCTGTTCGTCTTTACAACACTATGAACTTCTCTCTGATCAGTGAAACTACTCTCTCCTCATTTCCACTACTCTATTGTCCAAACTTAACACGCATTTCTTGACCTGGTTTCTCTCCTGACAGAATCTTACCTGTATATGTAGATCTGTACCTTAACTTACCTTTTGAATATATCATTAAACTAGTATACCAGGTACGGATGAAGCTAAGTATAGTAACGACTCTGAAGATAATGAATTCATTATCTATCTTTGGAGTTGTTACTATACTTTACTATGTAAAATGCCTCGGTGTAGTTTTGATGGATTTTTCTATCTAGCTTTGTAACATTATGAAGATAAACTTACCAATCAAACAAGAGGAACTCTACTCACAATTACAGGTGTTAAACACTTCATTGTCACTTTTGTTTTTAACATTCTGCTATTTTAAAATTTTATACTCTAACCATAACTGATTCTGTCTTCCGGTCCGTTTAATTAACCGGCTAACGATCCAATGAATATTGTACTTAATTACATGTAATTATGCTGTTTATTAAGATCTATAGTGACAAGCAATATGTAAATGTCACTGTATAATGGTTATAATGCTGTAATGTCAAGAGACCAGAGACCATCTGATCATGGGTCTCAATCATATAAAGGGCCCGTGGCTTAGTGGTTAGCGAGTGGGCTTTCTGAGCCTACTTCGTTGTACAGTTGACAGGATCGAGTCCATCTGTTGACATAAAGGTATATGAGTGAGTCACAAGATTCGGCTCCGGTAATCGCAGGGGTGGTTTTTACGAGGTTTCCTCCCGGTTTTCCACCGTAATAAGGCAAGGAGTAGTGTGAAGTGGACAATCCGTCGTCATTTAAGTGAAATACCCTTGAGTACGACGTTAAACTCCAATCAAACAAACAAACAAATCAATCATATAAAACAAAAAATGAGAGGTGAATAAAATTCTTTATGTGACAGCGTGTAGTTTCACAAACTGAAGTATTAAAACAGAAACTACATAGATCGAGGGGTGGGATTCTTAACCTAGGGCTACATGTAGTATCACTATTGGCATGTCAAAATGGTGGAGCCAGCAACATGTATGGTGTATGGGGCTGAATGTCAACTCTGGCAATGGGGCATGAACCAAGAAATAAAGAAAAGATTAATTCATAATACATCAGGTCAACATGTTCTTGTATTTAACTAACCATGAAAAAAGTTAGATAACACCACAGTTTGAACATAATTATATGTGCCAGTCTCCAGCAATTGACAACTACGGGTCTGCAAATATAATCATCAATTAATTAGTGGCTAGCATATTTATGTTAAATACTCACATTATTTTCCTTCATCTGTTTTAATTTTTTGTAAACTGTAATACTAATTATATACAATTACAGAATCCACAAGTAAAATGCCAATAAATTAATCTGTTATCAGTGGATCACATGAATTAAAAAAAAACAATTGACATGCAGAATGCAATTCAATAATTCTCATATCTGTTGATTTAATGTGTTAAAGTAACCTATATAATTTTACTAATGTTTTCACTGTTATGTTTGTACACATTAATTTTAACCTTGTGCAGATATTAACTTAATTTTGCTCTGGTGCTCTGATGTGAGCCAGAGCAGGTTTTTGAAGGCTGCTTCATGTTGCCCTGGTGCTCTGATAATAGGAGCTCTATTTTGCCCTGGTGCTCTGACAGTAGGAGCTCTATGTTGCCCTGGTGCTCTGACAGTAGGAGCTCTATGTTGCCCTGGTGCTCTGACAGTAGGAGCTCTATGTTGCCCAGGTGCTCTGATAATAGGAGCTCTATGTTGCCCTGGTGCTCTGACAGCAGGAGCTCTATGTTGCCCAGTGCTCTGATAATAGAAGCTCTATGTTGCCCTGGTGCTCTGACAGCAGGAGCTCTATGTTGCCCTGGTGCTCTGACAGCAGGAGCTCTATGTTGCCCTGGTGCTCTGATAACAGTGATAGGACTAGGAGGGTGTAAGGGTGGTTTCTATCGCCCATTAGATGAGCACACCATCATAAGACCTGAAGTAGAGCTTAAGACCCCTTGGGAAAGAAATAACATAATAAAGCAGAGTAATGTTATTTTACTCTCTCTCTTCATGTGTGTGTCTATTTTGGCTTAGCTATAAAATGATATGATAATCAGCTATAAAAATACAACCTACTGTTAGATATAGATTTGTGACTGCATGAAGTGTTTATTCATAGCGTTTCAGCGTCATCTTATTGGTATGCTCTAACTGTGTTCCTTATCAGTGAGCTCCCTCATGTAAGAGAATCCTCCTTGGTACTAATAACAATAACCTTCTGCTTATATCATTCTCCTGATCTGTCTCTTTTATCCTATTAACATCTGTGTCATCTCTTTTACCTGTCAATTAAGATAAATGCACAAACATTACCTGTAATCAGAGATGAGTTCAAGGGTTCACTTGTCTGAAGTCTTCTCAACAGGTATCATCTGAAAATCTCAGAATGGCATCTCTAATTAATAGAAACACAATTTCTGCAGAAGCAGTTTACTGCAGAATATTTTAGAATAAAACACATACATGTAACTATCTCAGATCTAAGTGGAAACACACAGCTTACCTGTTTTTAGATATTTTTGTATTTGTGATTGTCTTTTCTTGACAATGTTTATTGTCAATGTGGTTGACCATGGCTTTCTTCACCCATTGGTTCGACGTGCCCTTATATTTTCCTGTTGCCAAGTAGAAGTAGAAGTTCTTCCCGGTAGAAGGCCGGGTGGCTGAGTGGTCTAGGTGGCCGGCATTTACTGATGGCTGTTCGGTGCCTAACTCTGAGGGCCGTGGGATCGATTACCCCACGGGTTTCAATCTGCAAAATGTTCTGAACTAGAATCTGTTTAAACTAAGGAAGTGTTATCCCAAAATAACAAGAAATACTGTGAATGCTATGTCAGACTGTCAGACTTGTGAACCCTCTTTCTATGTAACCCCCAGTCTACCATAGGTATATAAGTCACAAGAGGTGATCGCTCAGGTGGTTTTTAAGAGGTGTCCTCTTGGCATTCCATCGTATTTAAAGGGAAAGACAACTGCTTTTCAACCTAAACTTATTATTTTTATTGCATATTTTCAAACACAAAAACATCTGTATTGCATGATACAATACTTATCCCCTTAAGTGTGGTATAAAACCCCAGTCTCAGTGATGATGAGGGTGGTTTTCTGCACACCATCACCTTAAGTGTGGTATAAAACCCCAGTCTCAGTGATGATGAGGGTGGTTTTCTGCACACCATCACCTTAAGTGCGGTATAAAACCCCAGTCCAGGGTTTTCATTAAGAGCCGGCAGCCGGCGATTTTCGTCGGCTACTAGGACTGAGACCGCCGCCTACTTTTGCCAA
>JAQQZZ010127744.1:0-12272 GCA_030265115.1 Mopalia vespertina | reverse complement strand
CCCCCCCCCCCCCCCCCCCCCACACACACAAAAATCTATTTAACTCACGTGATTATGTTATTATGGAAAATTACATAATTTGTGGTCGACCGTGTTAGATCTGGTTCTTTTTAAAGGCATATGTCTGTTTGAAACGACATGTCCTAGCTCTGTAACAATGTGTACAGTTTAATGGAACATTATTGCCCATTGAACACAGAAACTTTTCTCCGCTTTAAACTGGAGAACGTTGATCGTTTTGGGTGACTAAACTACATCTTTCTCAACTATTATCTTCCAAAACAAATAGAGTCGAATTTCATTTGATATATTTGAGTATGGACCAAAGCACATTATGATCTTGAGAAGAGTATACCATTATCAATGCATATAGCAATTTTGTTAATTAAATTGTCAAAAATCTACCACTAGGCTGTGATATATTGATTGATTAGTGTTTTACGCCACATTCAGCGGTATTTCAGCTACTGTGATATATTGAAGATTCTGTCATTTACACTGGATTAAACTGGAAGCTTATATTATTAATAATATTCTTTTTTCAAACACTGTTTCATTTATTGGGTTTTAATTCACTTTTGGCACAAAATTTCTGTGGTAACAGACGTTAATTATAGTATGTTTTTTTTTTAAATGTTTGATTTTCTTCATTCTAAACACAAAGCGAATATGGACCAACTCGTATTTGTCGATAAAACACAATAACCGGCTTCCATATTTAAAAAGTATCCAAGGGTTACTGGTTCAGAGAACTATTACGTTTGATGCCGGATCACATGAAGCAATCTGAAAACCAATGTCATCAGCACTATATGTAAAGAACCAAATGGCTTTACAAGTTGTACAAAACATGTACGTTATTCTGTATGTCTTTGCTTTAAACAAATCTAAGAGGATTTATTCAAAACGCTCAGATAACTACTGTCACAAATGAAACTGAACTCGCTACCAGACCGAGTGATCAGACATTGGTCGGACCCACACCCGGCCAGCACAAGCTTGGACCTAGTTTATTGTTTTGTCGAGTCGTTTGCAATACTTTTGTTAGAGAAAATTAACTTTCATGATTTATGTATATACGTGTGTTTGACAAGTAGTTGTGTAAACAAAGTAAACTATATAGAGAACGTGTGGGTGTGTACCGTGAATGTGTGTTGCAAGTGTGTGTAACCTAGAGTAGTAGTAGTATTTTCAAGGCATAAATCGCCACATATTTATCGTATAATGACCATATGACACGCCGGCAGAATGCCAAACAGAAGAACCACTCAACAGGGTATCACAACCTTTATATGAGAAATCAAAAGCCTTGCAAACCCTGGCAATAGAGATGTACAACCAAAACTAGATTCGTGTAGTCTAACACGAATCCTTCTGCCCGTCACCAACACAATCACAGCTAGTTTGTGTAAGCCTACACAAACGACGACAGCCTATAATAACCACTGTCTAATCTGCAACTGAGATAAAGCTACTTACAAGTTATTAACATTAATTTCCCAGTGTCATCAGACTCCTTAAATTCATAATAACGGGAAATAATCACACTAACTTCAACTTCAATATTAATCAACACATGCTTGTTAATTGGTGTTATGAACAGCACTTTTGGTTATTTCACTCACTTGACTCAATTCACCCCTAATTTATCAATAGAGCGCGATACATAGTGTATCAAGAAAAACCTGTATGCTTATTATACCGAGTGATGTCGATGTCACCATAGTCACTAATGTCAACTTGTGACAAGTACAAAGGAGGTATTTGTTTTATAAGTCTTATGATTGATAATATTTTAAAAAAGCTTACTGGGGCTTCTTGGTTTAAAAACTTAAAACACAAAGAGTTGAGTATTTCTGGACAACGTCAAGTCCAGTACACAGTCCTGGAAATGGTCTACTTTAGACCTTGAATAATAAAAAAAATTGTTTTCGAGGAACATTTCTCAGAAAATGTATATAACATGTTATACAGTTTTTTGAGTTCTACGTAACGCGAATTAAGATGGTTAGTTTGGTGGAAATGGTTTGTTTGCGGATTAAAATCAATTAAATACCGATTCATGCTTGGGGGATAACCGTTTTGTTAAGACAACAATGTAACAGTTATGTAACCAACACGAGGTCATGACATACAGCCAAGTGGTGGACATAATTACCGCTTACACGAGACTTACAAGAAACAGATACAAAGCAGGTTGCAAAACATGGCGTGGAATAATAAGTGTAACGTTATCCATCTGATATATGCTTTCTAATGTCATCAACAAAAACTTTTTGCAAACAATTTGTATATTTGGTGAAGTTACTATAATACCCTTGTCATTCTCACTGAATGTTAGGATTCTTGTACTGAAAGAGAACCCGTGTGCCGATTGACCAATTCCAAGTAAAGTCTCTATCAGCTAAGTTACAGATCGACCCCAAAACGACCAATCGAACACTCGAATGTACAAAGCAGCAAACGTCACTTAAGCTCTCCTTTAGCCTCTCTGTTAGATAGTCAATTTCTAAATTTATATTATTGTTGCAGCCTCTCTATCATCTAAATATAAAGTTGCAATTGAGAACATTAATTCTTGCTTTTATACAACGATATGCGAGCTCAACAATAACACTTGATATCGAACAATCCCCCTGCACGCGCTTGTCTTGTTCGGGAATATCCGCTTCAATTCGGCCCCTTTCGTCCATCGGCGGATATCTTTGATCGACAGTTAGATTAGACCTAATCTACGGGCATTACGATGGGATTAGGCCCCGGCCAGTGGCGTCATGACAACTTAAGATTATTTGACATGTCCTTAACTCTACTAATGAACAAATAATTAAAAATTAATAGAGATACTCGAGGTCATTTCAAATGAAGTCTGCTAATTCATCAAATAAGATTAACAAAAGACAGCCTAGTTTGCTGGACAAAAGCCGACTCGTACGTTTCTATCTAACTCGTGTCAACCATGAAATCCCAAATTCGCAAACAATGACAAAAGTTAAGGGATTTTAAGTCGAAAAGGACCACCTCTGCAGACGTAGGCCGCTCTACCTATATCCACACATCGACAGTTTACAGATTTCAATTACGTCTTAGGAGAATCCTGGTAAATTGGGTTGGTGTACATCGATAGCGCAATCTAGATGCTAGCGTGTTTGTTGAATACAAACATGATTGGAAACTGGGATCTCTAATAGTTTTAGGTCTCTGTCCAAAGACATTATCACTTGATCTTATTCATAGGTCTCTATTTTAAGTAGCTAATAGTTATGGAGGAATATTAATTTTCTAACACAGCACAATACCCAAAATGTTAAACTTATGTTAGTGTGGCTTTTCACTGTTGCCGTCATGTTGCAATATACGGTTGGTTGGTTGGTTTCGTTGGCGCACGCAGCTTCACAGGGCTATTCGCGCCATAGCTTTATAATATATACCCTAATGGACACTAAAGGAGACTCAGAAGTCCAGTGGATATAACTGACCGAACCACAGTGCGGTTCCCGGTCCAAAATGTGCAAGTTTCCCCTTCAGTTTGTTTTGTTTGTGTGATTGGTGTTTTACGCCGTATTTCACTATAAACCGGACGGCAGTGTATTCCAACAACAATTGACACTAGCACAACCATAAAATGACAAGTGCTTTGATAATGTTAGAAAGTTAATCTTCCTCCAATACTAGGTAAAGACAGCATGACTATACTCTTCAAACAAACTGCCCTTAGCCAGTGGGCTTCCGCTTTAGGAAGCCACAGTTAAACAGACTCCTGCTGCCACTAAGAAGAATGTTTTAAAAATTGCTGAAAATATTTAAAACAAAACGTTTTGTTTTCTCGACATTTTGTCGTATTATGGTTTTCGAATTTAAATAAAGATTATTATTATAAATTCAAATAATTGAATTTCTTGAATTTGTGGTTAAAAATGACAAAAATTTTAAACTCCCCCCACAGATCAACTTGTAAAGGACACAATTTGCTGCTGAGGATTTGAAGCCTCATTCTGAGGACTGTAGCTTTTCTGAAACCTTATACTATCGATTTATGACCAATAAAATAGAGCACCAAAATATTGAGACCACAGTGCGTCTTTCGTTCTTCTGATTTCCGGTTTACTATTTATCAGGAAAAACCAGGAATGATCATTTCGGATATTCGTCCTTGGCCTTGCAGTTATTGGCACCAAATCTCAGTTAAAGCTGATGGTATCCGATGGCTGTCCATATGGCGAAGTTATTGTAAACAAAGTCGAAATACGGACCACTCCATCAACTTAGGATGGTTACATATGCTTTTGTCCGGCATTCCCCCAGCTGACTGTCAAACGGTGACTGGGTAATTCAAGGGGCTTAGAGCGACTAATGCTCTTCATCTTTGCCCCGATGTCAAGCGGTTATTCCGGGAGAACAACTGAAGACGCGAGAGCAGCGACCCTTGACCACTGCCTCGCGATGTCGGCTTTGTCTGGTCAAGTCAGTGGTCAAGTGAGGAGTGATTAATACAATACGGATCAGGTAGCAAAGTCAGCGAGGGTCATACGTGCTGCAGATCTAACTAGAAATGCTAATGCTACTTGAAATTGATACTGCAAGGCCAGTCTCTGGTACTAGAAACCCACGATGGGTTTGACAAGCAGATGTACCGATGCGCTTTGTCGAGTCTAAACTAATGGAAATGGATTTTTCTACCAACGGTAGACTGGCAACAATATGCGGTCAACCGAAAATTAAATGACCATACAGTTATAAATTTTGTTAAAAATGAGAACATAAATGTTTAAAATACAACAGCTTTGACAAACCATTAGACAAGCGCGACCAACTGCAGTAGAAAGACGCCCCCCTCCCCCTTAAGTCTTTCCATTTACCAAAATTGAAAAATGTCCTGCGTTATGACCTGCAAAATACTACAGCTTTGACAAACCATTGGATAAACGCCACCAACTCCAGTTAACAGACGCCCCCGCCTCCGTAAAAGAGTCCCCCCTCCGTAAGTCTTTCCAGGTGATAAAATTGAAAAATATGCTCCGGTATGACCTGCGCTTTAACCCGCAGATATGTCCATAATAATGTCTAATTTTCAGAAAGATTTCTGATATTACTCACGGACAGAGGGAGAAAGATTTTCATTTAAGATTCTCTGATAAAAACTATTGCAACAGAAAACGGCCGAAACAACATAAACCAGATCTACACAATCTACAGATTTTATGAGTAAATTCTATGTTTGAGAAATACAAAAATTCCAGGATGAAAGAAGATGGCAACTTCCTTCCAACTCGGTGAACCCTTCATTGTGGACGGTGAAAGTTTCTGAAAGTTTCATGGTATATGAGCGTTCTGTTCTGTAGGCTACGGTATAAGGACCTGTTCAACATCTTCCTAAAATAAATTTTAAAAATCTATCATTTAATTCGGTAACACAAATCAACAACCGACGATGAGTCCATGGTGCAAGATGATTCCCTAGATCTTGGTAAGGGTTAAATGAAAACCTATCATTGAGCTCTCACAAAACCTCATCATAACCATCACTCTACAAATGACGCCATAACGATCATCACTTGTCGACAGACTCTAACGCAGATCGTTGGGAGTCTCTGTTGAACGCAGGACATTCCTTGCTTTAGGCGGCTTGACATTTTAAGTTGTGCTGTATAAATTGTTATGACATTGGGCTAGTCTTGGAGAAAATCACACCAGATTCCACAATTCCACAATCTAAAAAAGTCCGTACGCGAATGTTTTTCAAGATTAAATGGACTCAGGTGGGCACAGATGAAAAGTGATAATTCGGAAAGCAAGAAAAAGTTTCCTTTCGTACCTTACAGTAAGCTAACAGTGTGCGAGTATGTCCAGTTACCGATTAGTTACTAAAAAAAGAGGAAGATAACCATCACATAAAGTGAGCCTGAAAAGATATCTTGTAATCAGCAGTTGTGAAATATGGTGTTCTGAGTCAGCGTATGGATAGCCTTCAAAGTACCGTTAGAGCTAATTAGGTAGGCATACCCGTCATGTAAGACTGGATGCCATGTTTAGGGTTATTGTCAGGGAAAGGTTTAGGACTGGTTTTAGGGTTAGGTTTAGTATAACCCCTATAACCCAGAACTAAGAATTCACGTTTTGTCTCACGTGACGGACATACCGCCCCTGACTTGGTAACTCGTGTATGTTATACCTAACATGCCATATCACTTATCTGTCTAAACATTGGCTACTTTTCAATACATATTCGACAAAACCATTTCCCGATGTTTCTCTGTAAGTTAATTCAGAGAATGTTTTTTGTGTCTTTTAATACAGTTAATTCAGAGACATACTATTTTGGGGGCGATTATTGTGAATATTAATAGATATTGTCAATGTTTTAGAGAAAGAATTAAGCGATATGGCGTGGATGGTCCACCATACATGAGTTATCAAGTTTTAGCAGTTACCAAATTAGCATTAACTTTGTTGATAAGGTATACAAGTTTCAAGTTACCGTGCAAATATTTATTTAAAAGATTTCAACAGAAAATCTAATAAAAAAGGTTAACATTGAGAGACAGAAAGGGATTTGGGATAAATAGTAAAGAAACAAAAAACAAACAATGTTTAAACAAGGAAAGAGGATCATAAAGAAGAGAAATAGACAGTCGAAAGACAGAGTCCAACCAAACAGTTTGAAAAGAACACCAACAGCAACAAAATGACGTTTCAAGTTTGGTTGTGTCGCAAAGGGAGTGGCCGCATCATTGCCAGGTGGATTAGACTTCCCACTCCTTATCGTATTGGGCTAGAATGTATCTTGTTTTACAGAACAACACAAAACAACAAGGGTGAGTCTATAGCTTGGCGTTATTAGAAAAGCGAAATGAGTTTGGATTGCTAGTCATAACAAGCAACACTGGCAAAGAGAGGAGACTGGCCAAATAAATCTAATAATGTCCACATAATGTGGATAAATCGAAAAGACTATTCTTTCGGGAAAGAACAAATTACTCGCCATGGATAAAAGGCAGTTCTGTATAAACGCTAACTGGTCTTGGTCAGGCAAAACTGTGAACCGACAGACGCGGTGTTTGCGGGGACTGTGAACGCCTGTCACCATTGTAGTCAAGCGAAAAACAAGAGCCGGAATGATACTTTGGTCACTGTTTTCTCCTTGTTGGGGTATGGCTTTAAAAAAATCGTAAGACTTTTCTGGTTCTTCATATCCAAATACAACGAAAGTTTTTGTCAATTATCCTTAAGAGGGGCTGGCATTGGTTGGCAGTCCCCTGCTGCAAATCACTGTTGTAGATCTCAGAGATTATAAAATTGATGTATTGTGGATGATTGATTGGATGGTGTTTAATGCCGGGGACTCATTCTTTCGAATTTATGAAAACCAAGAAGACTAACAATTTGACATTCAATTATTATTTACATACCAGATTGGAAGGCGGTTCGGTCAACGTTTTCCGGCGTTCCAAAGGTATGTTTTGTGAAGGGGCTAGCAACTTATGTATGAATTTAGAGACAGTGTGAACGCGATCACCTCTGAGTATTTCTCTCACATGATGGCGATGCACTTCCAAAGAGTTAGCTTAATTACAACCGTAAAGTGAAGTGTTAAATAAAGGCCCAGTTCCTCTGTTGGAAGATTAATGTTCCTCAATAGCTATCACAGACATCTTAAGAATACCGTCATTAGCCAGACTCCAGAGGGATGTAATGTCACGTTTGTGGATGAGCACAGCGAATCTATTTCGTTCGACTATAATTTTAATACAGTTTTTTTTTTTTTTTACAAAAGCCTGACTTTTATTTCCTTGTATCTAAATGTCATCTAAAAGGCTGTTAAGCTTACCGACATTTGAACAACCGGCACAAAAACTACAGCAGGATACTCAAAGGAAAGTAACAAAACGACAACAACAACAACAACAACAGTATGTTTCAGGTGCTAAGTGAATCAGCTTCCTTAAGAAAAATGTATTACGATATTTCAACGTGCTTAACAGGTCACCACACTCAGCCAAACCCCAGGATTGGTCTCAGCCTGTAAAATTTTTTGAACTGGAATCTGTTCAAACTCAGAAAGTGTTATCCCCCCCCCACCAAAAAAAAAAATATATATATAAAAATTAAAAAAATCCTGTAAATATTCACTTTCAAAATGAGACATCCACAAATATAAAACAAAACAGATAGGTTTTCGATTCGACTAAATATTGGAAATTTTTTTTTTAACCGTACATATATCTAGCTGAGCAATAGAGCCATATTGCCTCCACGAAGGTTTTTAAGTTCACGCGTGAACATCTGGAATCCCGCGAGAATTATCTATTATGGCGTCTGCGGTTTGACGTTGCACAGTCTCACAAACGACGATACACGTTTTTCTGTCCTAACCTAGCTATTGCACAGCGTGGAACAGTGTTGAAATCGTTAATGATATAATTAACAGGTTAGCACAGTTATGCCACCATTACGGCACTTGGACACGATATAGGGCTGTTAAGGCCTATATTGGAACAACAGTATCCCACAATCGATACACTTTGTATTAAGCTAGAATAAATGAGTCGATATGATTCTATCAAAATAGTTACAAAACACGAAATGGTTCAATTATATTGAAAACACTTTGCGCCATTTTGTTATGTTGTATGGTTGAGGTGTACAATTTAAACACAAGTATTTCGAGCAATGGGAACAAAAGAAAAAAGTTAATAATTAAATAATAAAATAAATTAAAAATAACGATAATTACAGCATCCATAATATAAAAACCAACAAAAAAAACAACAACAAAAAAACGAAATGACAAAGCAGCATGTACACAAAAAACTTCTCCTACACAGTTAGCCGCACACCTCCACCCCATCCCTAAAACATCCCTCATACACCATTTTTATTTTATATTTTATAATTATCTCCGTCTGGATTCGTGTAGAGGCTTACATATGAAACACGTTAAAATACACAATCCATTACAAAAAACATGCATCTGTCTTTTTGTCGTTTTCCGCTTCCATACAATTTGAATATATTTTTTTTATTGCCAGAGCCTCCAGGCGGCGCGAATCATACCCGTACAATAACGTCGATGCTTCTCGCACCTGTGTGTCTTACTCCACACAGTTAATTTACCTGTGGGTTTTATTTCGGCTACTGTCATCTGCAGATGGGATGCTATTTAAGGCCCCTGGACCCCCTCCTGAGCAGACACTGACGAGCGTCCCAGTAAACACATCGTTAAAGCAAATGCAGAGAAAAAGATAGAAACATGGTGGTCAAATTGTCCAGTGAAGTGAAAATAACGACAAAAAAGAATCAGACTGGAAAAGACAGCGGCATGTCGAGCCTAAGAGATACTGAGCCTGAATTTCTTTCATTCACAGGTGTCCGCGGTCTTTATTTGTGGTGTAAAGTCATTGTCGCGATTCTTTTCGCGAATCCACCACGGTAGTCGCGCTATAAAGACGCGACCCGCCCACTAATATATTTTGTTCGCGCGAATGACTATCTTATTTCTAGCGTCATTGTTCGCTGACAAAAGCTTGCCAGCATTTCGTTGAAGGAATTTAGGGCACTCTGTCTAATCCATGCCGTCTACCTTACTCGTGAGCTCCCAAAGCAATAAATAACTAACGAAGATCGTAAAATAAACTGGTTCGTCTAAAATTTATACCTATTCATACAGCTTTTCGGTACTTTGAGAAAATATGTGCCGGTCTTTGTAAATATTAGTATTCCGGGGTTAGTTCTTTACAAAGTCGTATTTTTCCCCAAACCCGAATTATGTTTAATCACAACCTGGAACAAATCTCCTGACTTATTCACTTGAATTTTGAAAGTTAAAATCAACAGCTTCCATTTAATAGTTTATTGTTGTTCAAAAAAGCGTGCAAGTCAGCAAAATAAAAAATTGTCACAAGCATAGAGGCTTGGTGAATACATATTTGAAATAAAGGTAACTGCCTCTCAAGTAAATAATAGACACAAAAAAGCCTATATATGATGTGGAAAGTGAAAATCAAACATGCTTCGTATAAAAGAATAAAGGTTTATGTCAGCTAAGGGTACCATATAGCTACTGATTTTAAAGGCTTCAATTCGTGTAATTGCCCTACATCGAGATTTGAAGTAGGGCTCAAATCTTCAATTAAGTAGACTTACTTACTGCTTAATACACGTTCAATATCCCAATAGAATAAATGCTGTATCCTTTTATTAGGTAAACATGCCTAAAAATGTAAGTTACAGGACTTTCTACTAAAATTTCAAGTTTATATAGTCAGGGTGGAAGAGAGAAAAATGGTGGGTTAGCAACGGATACCTGAATCGTATTTCCGTATTTTTAACACGGCTAATGTGCGATTTCAAGTCACGTTTGGCATATAAAATGTGTCAGGAGGGTTCAGTATATTAAATATTACTAGACAGTGCTAATTGAACCCAGAATAGCCAGTAAATGAAAAAACTTGAAATTACACAGTTATTTGCGCTCTAACTCTGTATCTCTAAATAAGGCTAGATTGTATGATAGACTATTAGAGATACAGAATAGTGCAGCTAAGGGTACAATAGCTCCCTTTCATGGAAGGAATTTTTTAAGAATATTCCAGGGAATTACAGTTATAGTTTTATAACAAACCGTGTGCGTCCCTATAACTTTTTACACAATCAAATTACCAAGAATTATAATACAATTTAATCCAAAAGGATCTTTTCGCCTTACAACTTTTTGAATACAGGTACTATAACATACAGCGTTCACAAAGCGACTTCAATTTAGAGCTTTATAGGTGACGAGATCGTATTGAATTATGATTTTTAGAATTTGATTGTGTAAAAAGTAATCCAAACGCACAGGGGTTGTATTAAAATCAATAGGGCCTACGTTTCGAGAAAAATAACGGAAATTCGAGGAATGAGTACTTATGTTTTCCTTCGATAGCAAGATAGCTAGGTAACGTTGCCATAAGTCATTCTAAAGAAGGGCATTTAAATACATTTAGCTATGATTGGTTACCCGGGTAAAAATTAGAGGTCGTTTTACAGTGAGTCTCTGTAGCCCGGACAGTTAGAGCGTTGGCCTTGTTAGCCAGAGAGCCTAGTTCGAATCCCGGCGGAGGCAAGCAACAGTTTCTTTCTCAATTTAAAAAAAATATTGAATGCTTGAAGTTTATTCACAATAGACTTACATGCAGCCGACAAAGCCAAGTTAACAAAGGAATATGCATGATTGGAGTTTTAAGCTGTACGCTGTGTTAAAGGCAGTTTCACCAAAATGAAGGCTCGAAGCCCATTGGGTGAAGGAAACCACACTCCACGTCATGCACTGACAAAGAACGACACACGATTCAAGACAAGCACAGGGCAAATTTGCATTGCTAAACGCCACAACCTATATCGTCTTCCCGTTGCCCTTCTAACGGTCTAAATGCCATAGGGCAATCAGAAGCTAACTTCAACCCGTTAAGGAAACTACCGGGTCACTTCAACACAAGGTGACAAGAAACAAGAAACAAGAAAATAGGATGACTCGATCATAAAGAGATGCAATAAATTGGTTTGATTTGTTGTGGTTTAGCGCCGTATTTAGGATAAATTCAATAAGTGAAGAAAACCCACACTCGCCGCCACTGTCAACAACTGAAACAAAGACAAGACTGGACAAATACAGAACAATGACATCACGTAATGCAAAGACATCACAAATAGACCAGCTTCGTTATGCAATAAAATAAGATAAAACAAAATAATAAAATAAACAAAAATAAAACAATTAAATGACATAAAATTAAACAAAATAAAATAAAACAAAAGAAAAAGTGTCGAGATTCACAGAGCAACTCAAATCGATTTCACGTTGCACCTGAGTCTGTCACCTGCAACCTTCAGTCAACAAACCTCACGTTCATTGGTTAATATTTAAGCCTTAATTCGTTGTTGGTTCGCTCCACGAAGTGTATGAAGTCGAAAAAGGCCGCAACTTTCGCTAGTTGAAGATGTGCGACAATGAAAAAAACGGGCATAGTTCCAAGAATTATACACTACTGAATTGCTCTCATATCATATACGGAAAATAAATGATTTGGGAGCTCTTGAACCATTACATCCCCTTGTTCCGTTGGGGGCGAATTTCAAATCATTGAAAATTCATTTTTTAATGCTATACATAGAAACTTTGTTATTTTTCACAACGAATTATATTGCAAAAACAAAATATATATATGTTGGGCCTGTAACCCAAAGGTCCCGGGTTCGAATCCCGGTGGAGGCAAGCAAATTTTTCTCTCTTC
>JAQQZZ010127722.1:0-12500 GCA_030265115.1 Mopalia vespertina | reverse complement strand
CACACCACGCGCGGAGTGTAAAACAAGACCTGCATCAGTGGGTCATCGCTGTGACCTTGACCTATGCATTCAGGTCATGCGTACTTTATAAGACAAGAATAACAGTACGTGTTATTTTTTAGTTATTATGTATCTTAAAAAAGAAACTCGCATGAGAACAAATACAAACGAGCAAAGATAACATAGGTTATTTAGGAGCAAAGATTTTGTCTGAAGAGTTTGAACGAATTAAGTCGGTTTTAGTTAGCTAGCCTATACAGCACACATATCCCTTTGGTTGAAGTATATGTTTTTTGACAGCCCTGTGCTTGTTTCTTTGTTTGTTTGCTTGCTTGGGGGTTAACGCAGTACTTAAGGTTATTTCACTCACACGACGGCGTGCCAGCCCAATGGGTGAAGGAAACCATCCTCGACGCCGCTGCTTGGCAACAAACAAAGACGGTACAAATACAGGACACATTAAAATACACCAGAAACAGATCGGCTTCTAGCTGTTCCCCTTGATCTCTAAAAGCACCAGGGCAACAGGAAGCTCCCTCCAACCTGGGATTACTATATAGTAATCCCAGCTCCAACCACTTGCGACAATACTGTAGAAAACATGCCTGTCATAACTATCTTAAGTCTATGCACGAAAGCGCTCAATGCAGCATCCACTGAAATAGTGAATTCAACTTGTTAGATTCCATAACCAGACGTACTGGACTACAGCTGCAGTCATGCATTATGTGCATTACGAAAACGGCCATTGGAAACTGATTATTATAGTCCACTTTGATCCATCACTACAGATGATAAAATAGATTTAAACATAGTTATGAATAAAGATTAAATGAAATCGATATTTCGATATTTCGATATAGTATATAGTATCGTAACAGTACTCAAATGTATCGTAAGGTGGCCATACGCTATGTGGCCAGTTTATGTAGTGTATTAACCTCTACTTATATACCGTTTGAAAAATGCCTGAATCATCAATTATCGTGGTTTACAAATGATGTTCACTCTGCGCTATTTCCATCGCGAAGATAAAGTTACAGCCGTCAGTACTTGCTAATTAGAATTAGTATGGAATGGCCAAACTCACGGGGTATATGTCATAAGGTAAGTTGCCCCCTTTCAAATAGAACTGTAGAAAGAAAGCATTTATTTGACTGCCTTCCTCATGGATACTTTTTTCAAAACTGTTGGCATATGGTCTATACAAGAAACTGTTTCTTTCTCTGTACAGCTCATATCGGCAGAATAAAAAGACCCAAACTGAATTGTATGCCATGGGTCTGGTTTTGGTCCTGTTCTGTTTAACGTTTGTGTAAATGATTTAGCTCGCTTTGTTCCTCTTCTTAATCATACAAGCAACAAATCTCTAAGGTCCATCAGTTCTAGTTGATAAAGTTACAGACACTCTCACAAGAACTAGAGACATTTTTGAAAATGTTCGATAAAAACAATATGAAAGTGAATTCTGGCAAGTCACAGGATCAGCTACGATACCCGTAACTAAGGATAGTACAGGCATAGAGAACTATGAGAATCATATTTTTTCAGTGTTGATACTAACCATGATAGTAAATATTGTTCTATACCTGGGTGCCGACTATAAGCGCTCTCTGGTCTCTATTTAATTTAAAATAAACATTTGAAAATGGCTCTCCTCAGGGGTTAATCACAATAATTATAATTATGTATTTCAGACAAAGTCCAAATACAGAAAGGAGGAGAGGGACTGTACAATTATAGTAATACAGAGATTTCAAACAATTAGTTTGAATTGTGGACACCCTTGTCACATTAGTATTACAGATAGTTTGAAGTAGTACATTGTCAGAACATTCAATTCTCAAATTAAACCGTAACATACTTTTCAATCTCGCCAAAAGATGACACATCTTTAATGCAAAACGCTGCAATCTCTCCTGTAACACAGGAGCCAACGAAATGCATTGTTGCACATAACTCGCATAAGCCCGACCAACTCTTTGTATCGTATCCTTCAAAAGTCTTTGGTATAATTTATATTAGCATATAGCAAAACACTTTTAGATAGAGTGCCGATGATTGTGATTATAAAGCTCGTGCAGAACACAACAAAGACCCTGTATTGAAATGTACAAAGCAGTAAATGGGATTTCTAATCGATATTTCCACGCGACTGAAATGAAGGATTCTATTTACGACTGAAGGACTTAAACCTAAATATGGCGTCCATTTTCTGACTAATGTGGGTTCTTTCTTGTCGACTGGCCGATAGCCTCAAATACTTTTAAGGAAGAATAAGACACTGGATGCTACATCGTTTATAATATCTGTGAGTTCGTGCGCATGTGTACAGGTGTATCTTAAGGTGTGTTTGATATTTATTGAAAATATAACTTCATAAATAGAGCCATGTAGTGCGCCAATGTCTTGGAAATGTATTTATTGTATGTCTGTGTGAAAATATTTTTTCTTAGATATTTATTTAAGCAAAATAGTAGAAAATAAATTGTTTTGAGGCGTATGGGCTGATATATAATTTTATAGTTTAGTCCAATTATCAAGTGTACAGAAAAAATAGATGTTTTAAAGTTGAAACTGTATGTAGCTATGTTCTTAAGGAAACAACTTATGTTCAAATGTGTAAGATAATAATTTTAAATTTTATATCAAATTTATGTCCACTAATAGTCTTGCCCAACGCGACTGAAGTGTTAACCTATATACATGTTACTTAACATACTTGTTTCAATCTTTTGAATATACTCGTATAATATAAAAGTGATTCAAAGCACTATATTTCCTATGTTTAAACAATGAATTTGAATGAACCGCTTTTAATTGCATATGTGTGCAATCTTTTAATCTAATGGTATTTGGTTTTAATGTACCAAAGTAACTTTAAAAACATCTTCTTTTACTCTGCATGCAAATACGTAATTAATATTTTCCTGTTCATGGTGTAAAGAAACATCCATTTAAGACATAATACATAACAATACGCAGAACGAGCATGGTTTCCAAACGGCAAGCATACACGCAATACCCTTTTAGAATAATTTGCATAGTTAGTAAATGATATAATATATTCATAAATGGTATCCATGTGATATAAACTCTCACTCTGAAAACTCTTGACTATGGAAGCCAGTTAAGGCCATGCTTATACAACATAGTTAGCCGGTGATGCGATGCGCGAAGTTGCAAAGCTAGGTTTTATCAGCAGTAGTCTAAAATATACTGGTGTGTCTAAATTTGTTTGGTGTCAATATTTTGTCTCGTCGTTTTTGTTTTTGTTTTTCAGACACAGCTCAGTCGGTTGATTTCCCATCGTTCATCTGGAACGGAAACAATGGATATGTGAAGCAGAAAGTAGAGAACACAAATTGAAGTGCTTACCACAAAACAATGCCTTCGTTCTTGCTTTTCTTTTCTTTTATTTATTTTTTTCTTTGCTAACACGAAACATTTGGGTAAATGCCGCAGAGTTCTTTCACCAATGCACACCCTAGGTTGGGAGGTTGGAGGGGGCTTCCTGTTGCCATGGTGCTTTCTGAGGTAAAGAGGAACATGATATGTTTGTGATGTCTTTGTATTGTCCTATGAGTGTCCTGTATTTGTCCTGTGATGTTTTTGTTTGTAACCAGTGGTGTCGGGAGTGGTTTTCTTTACCCATTCGCCTGACACGCTGTCATGTGAGTGAAATAATCTTCTATACGGCGTTAAACCCTTGTCAAATCAACAAACACACCCCGAGAATATACCTTTATTTAAAAAACAGAGTTGTTACGTATTTGTGGATTTGTCATTTCGAAAATCATTCCCACAGTATAACCCGCCTGAGTTATGGCTATACTGGTTTCTTGTGGGATTCTCCCGAGCCCCTGTGGCCTAAGGTCAATGGCAGCTAGTCTCGCGTTAACCATACTCAGCTCGCGTTAACTTCGACCACGTCACGAGCGTCTGGTAATTTCGGGTTTATTTGTCGGAATTAATTCACTCAACCTGATGGCAATTACAACATGTGCGAATGATAACATATCAATGTAGAAAATAACTTAAGAACGTGTTTCAGCTGTCAAACAACCCGTGAAGGTCAAGGTCGTTTTCTGCTTAATCCACTAGTTTTGGGTTGACACTGAGCTCATTATTATGCAAAAAAAAAAAACATTTGCACATTATGCAGCGTATTGTATGCTTTATTAATAGACACAGGGGAGAACTTTACGTGATCAGTGTAAATCCAGGTGCATGGGGGCAAATAAAATGTTCTTTTTCTACAATAAATATATATATTTTTTAATGAAGAGAAAGACTATTTTGCTTTACTTCAGCCTAAGATAATTTTTTTATTGTTGAATTTACGTAATGAAAAAGGTGTAGAAAAGAAAATATTATGTTGATATAGCGTTCTGAATAATATTACTACGATACTCATTGCTGACTGACAGTGATCTGGAAACATGTCGTATATTTTTATTGATTTAATAGACATTTAGAAGTTGACGCACTAAACTGAACACAAGGCTTTATGTTTGTTTGTTGGAGGTTTAACGTCGTACTCAAGGGTATTTCACTTACGTGACGACGGATTGTCCAGTTCACACTGTTCCTTGCTTAAATACGGTAGAAAAACCCGGAGAGAAACCTCGTAGAAGTCACCTCCCGCGATTGTCCGAGCCACATTGTGTGACTCACTCATATACCTGATGGTCGACAGACGGACTCGAACCCGTGGATGGTACATCGAAGAAAGATTAGTAGGTAGACACCCTAACCAATATACTCCTCGGCCTTATGGATTACAACATCTAAAAGGTACAGCGTTTCAATGTCTATTCAGACATCGTTCTCAACCATATGTGAATGATATTATATATTATGATATCAAAATATACATTTTTCAAAATATATCTATACATGCTTTAGAACAATATCTGAATTTACATTGAAACGTTGCACCTATAATAAACAACAAGTTGTAATCCATAAAGCCTGGTGTTATATATTTTTGTTGTATAGAAAAAAAAATGTTGCTTGCCTCTACCCGGATTCTACCCCGAATCTGACTAGCGGGACCAGTGCTCTGACAGGATAAGTCAGGCAAAAAGCTTCACAGTATAGAACGACAATGAGTTTTCATCTATGTAAAGACGGCTAATGTAGCACTGTTGGTGGTTTTATTATGTTTGGATAGTTTCACGAAACTTTGTCTGTCTGAAGCGATATGGTTTGAATTGTTTGTTGTTTGGTGTGGATTTTACGCGATATATTAGGTCGTTTTACTCGTATAAGTTCGTGTCACCCGAATGAAAGCACCCTCAACATGCATTCTAAAATAGACTCGATTCTACTTCCTGCGTAGAAACATTGACATTGACACCCGAGCCATCTTGTTTTGCACTTCTTTCATTTGTTGATCTGTGGCAAAGTCGCCCAAAATATTGTCGGAAAATAATGCGCGGTGACCTTGCATGGCGTGTGAGAGTTTGTCTTAGTCTCGCCCGCTATAGAAACTCTCGCGAGAATACGATTGCCTCAACATCATGGATAACACACGATGACAAAACAGGACTATCACAAGATGTAAGACCAAAACAGAACAACCGATACGTGACACTTAGCTCTGTGAGCACCAGGGCAACCGGAAGATCTATCAATCCACCCGCTGAATTTAGGTAAAAAAAATTTAAAAGGTGGTTATAGGTTACATGGCTACATGATTGTTATTAATTTAGTTGTTTGGGGATTATACTGGTACGTTTTTTTTTTTTTACTTTCTAAAAACTATTCTGGCAGTAAGGTCCTGTCTTACAATCCTATTATCTGCTTTCTGCTTTGTCATAACTCATAAGATCATTAGTCAATGTTTTCCAAATTATGAATAAAATCTGGGCATACAAATTTAGTAGCGAGGTCACGAGGTACAGCTATACTTTCAGCCAGTTACGAAAAAATCCTTCTGCTTAAAAATGTGAAAATGTGTGTCAACATTAAATGGAACAATTTTTTGATGTAAGAATAAATAAATTTGACATTATCTTTAAAAAAGGAATTGCATTGATATACAGCTGAATGACACCATAGGTGTATTTATACAGCAGTAACTTGCCTGGCTACGACCGCACAATTTACGCCATTTTAGCGAATATCACTACATTCAAAATGGTCCTGGTTTATGACCAAGCGGGTTGTACGCAAGTCATGAAGGGCAGACGTCTTTATTGTGACGACTTAGTGATGTCACGGTGTCATGTACTTTGTTGCAAGGTTACGATCCAATACCTCTCAGTAATTTACAATCGCCCCGTCTGCGCTTGATAGCGACATCAGATTGTCCAATCAGACTACAGATACTTGTTACATGATACCGTAGTTACAATGGCGGTCTGTTTGTCAAGGGAAATGTTGTCAAGCCAGCAGGAAGATTTGTTAATAGAAATGTGGCAAGTTAGACCATGTCTTTATGACATATCTTCTCTAGTGTATTTATTGTCCAGTCATTTCAGGGCTAGTCAACGACGAGACAGGTGAACAGATGTTAAGACCAAGCCAATATGCACATCCTGTTGTGCTTTTAATGTTTGGGAACTAGAGCGCCATCTGGTTAAATCGACACTATCTGCATGATGGAATAATAAATAAACTCGAAAATATTTGATATGTTCATGCATGCAACACAGGATGGTTTTATCTGCAATGCAAAGATAATTTAGAATTGGTTTGTTTGATTCGGGGTTAAACATCGTACTCTAGGGTATTTAACTTAAATCACGCCGGATTGTCCATTTCACATTGTCCCTTGCTCTAATTCGGTGGAAACCAAGAGGAAACCACATAAAACCACCTCAGCGGTTTGTAAATAGATAGGCTGCTTATGCCCAGTTATAAATGTTTTCATATCATAATTTATACTTTGTAGAGCCTCCAATTCAGACTACTCCTACTCCTGTGAGAGCCAAAACACCAACCCCAAGTGGAAGTGGTGCAACACAACCAACAAAAAGTGTTGTATGGGTTCTGGGAAAACTACAGTTCCTTACTACATACACCAGTTTTAAACCATCGGTATCAAATATCGAGGTATGCATCAAATTTGATTGTATCTCTCATTGTTTTTGGTGGGAGCTACCTTATATTTCAAGTTTTGTTATTTCTTTTATTATCCTTGTCTGACACGTTTTGCTCTTCCCTTAGCTGACACGACGCTATATAAGCTTATAGTTTAAATATCACCGAGAAGGGCATTAAATTACATGTGTTTACAAACTCTAACTGCGTAGGTTGTGTGTATATTTAAATTCCCTGCTCGACTAAGATCTATAATTTGTATGCATTAGGATGAGGGAAAATTAAACGACAGCAGCTAAAAACCAGACGAAAAAAACCCTCAGCTTATAAGACATTATTCTCTGACCTTGAGTGATAAAATAAAAGAAATTCAATAATCTTATCAAATTTAGTTATAAAGTCACAATTCTTAAAAGTTTTCCTTTCTATTTATCAGAGGAAGTACACTTTCCACTTTTAGTTTATATATTTTGATCAACAAACCACCCCACCAATTTAAGGGTCTTAAAAATAGACTAGAAGTTTATAGATTTAAGCGTGGACTAAAAATAACTTTATAAGGAAGAATTGTGTGTTAATTCTTAAACTGATCTACCTAGAGCTGCAATCACATTACACACATCTTGTGAAAATAATACTGTAGATAATATAAATGGCTTGTGTTTGGTTGCCAATTATTTTTCTTGAACATTTTACCAAAGACACACTAACCAACTTTAGTCATAGCTCATTATCGGCATTTACTCCAAATGTGTACATTATAGGCTACACGACATTTTACGATGTAAAGATCAGGCTTTAAATATAGCTCTTTTACGACTCTGAACATTTAGGATTACAAAGTTATCTTATCATGTTCTCTTGCCACGAAACCGCGCTTATATTGTTAAAGTGGATTTTCGTTGCATCTCTTTGGTGGGCTCCAGATTGATAAAGCTATTATTTCTCCATACACCAGGAATGACTTTATGTTGACTGTCTTCGTGATCAACCAACTGCTGAGTTAGATAATGAGGTGACTGATGGACGATTAAATACTTGTGTAGGTTACAAGCGGCAAGCACAATATTTTCAACATCCTGTGGATCCAAAGCAATGGTAGTCAGAAAAACTCGTAAACGGTTTGCCAAATTCTTAAAAGCTTTCTCCACAACGCGCCGTGCACGACTTAATCTGTCGTTGAACATTTTGCTTCCCTTGCCCAAACTTCTATATGGATACGGCTTCAGTAAATCGTTTCTAAGTGGAAAGGCATCGTCTGCAATAACATGAAAATTAACTTCTTGGTTACTTCCAGGAAGAGTCTCAGGGGGTGGGAAGTTCAGAGTGTACCATTGCTGATTTAAACTTTGAGTTTGCACACACACCAGCATCACCTGCTCTGTCTGGGGAGCCCACATCAACATACACAAATCTATAATCAGCATCTACTAGAGCTAGTAGAATGACACTTAAAAATGCTTTGTAATTAAAGAATATGGACCCACTAGGTGCAGGCTGTCTCATAGAAATGTGCTTTCCATCTAAAGCACCCAAGCACAATGTGTAGTTCCATTTTGCCGGGAAATGTAAAGATATCGTTCTCCATCGGTGTACTGTGTCAGGTACCTATAAATCCCAATTTATCATAATATTTTTCATTTTGTGTGTATTACAGCAATCCTCAACTAATGATGCAGAAAATGGGGAAGAGGGTGAATATGGAGACAGCCAATATGATAGTGAACTTGAAACTTCTGTAAGTAAGTCGACTAAACCACCAACAAAGCAACATGTGCCGTCAAGAATGTTGAAGGAAAAAAGAGCAGATCAAGAACTGGAAGTATTAAAGGAACTAGCTAAGAGCTTGAACAGCCCTCAAGAAACCCCACGAGAGAAACCAGATGAAATTGCATCTTTTTGCATCTACATTGAGCAAAGCCTTAGGAAATTTGACATGTCTACACAAAATATTGTGAAAAACAGTATTCAAAATACAATATTTCATGCTCAAATGGGTCAGTTTAACCAATACACACAGCATGGCAATAAAACTAATATTACTACTACATTCCTGTAATTTCCTGTTAAATTTGCTTCTAGGCTACACCTGATTGAAATTTTTATTGTTTGTGGCAGTTGTCTTTAATTCACCCTTCTGTATCAAGTTACATTTTTCATAGTATTGTTTTGTTATTTCATAGTCCATTTGTACCTTCAAGTAGTTTTCTTTAACACACAGTGCAAAGCTTCAGATGTTTCCTTCACGATTCCAGATATTGTGCGTTCCCCAACTCTATATGCGAAACTCCTAAATGTCTCACCTAAAAGAAAACAAAAATTTCAAATAAAAAAGTCAAATATTCCAGCTGTGCATCAAAAAAGTTATTACTGTTTTGAATTAATAAAGTTGTTTTTAAAAAATATTACAAAATTGATTTTATTTTGAAAAGTGGCTTTTGGGTTATGATTGGGTGGAGAAACGAGTGATAGATCAGCTGTTTCAAATATAACCCAAGTTAAAACTCTTCAGCATTGTTTGGTAGATTGGGATTTCATGTCGTAACTAAGGTCATTTAAAGGCTAAAGGGGAACAGGAAGCCGATGTGTTTGTGGTGTCTATATTGCGTCCTGTTATTGTCCAGTATTTGTTCCGTCTTGTCTTTGTTTGTTGCCAGTGGTGTCGATGGTAGTTTCCTTCACCCATTGGGCTGGTACGTCGTCATATAAGTGAAATACCCTTGAATACAACGTTAAACCCCAATCAAACAAACAAATGACGGTATAAACATACCTGTTTCATTGGGAACAGATAAATGATGAAAAGATAAATAGCCATGCACATGGTATCAGAAAACTACATGTGTGAAAACGTGGGATGAATAATTAGACGTCTGTATCTTGGTCGTTAAAACTTCATTATCAAATGTTTCGTAATTTTAAGTTTGTTTTATGGCATTCTCGTGTTTTGCCCAAGAGGAAAAAAAAAGATAAAATCGATAAGTTCTCAATTCCCCGATTCAATGTATTTGGAATAGTGCATAAATTTAGTGTAGTAGATATCACACAGGCAAGCTATAGCCATGACAACAATCAGAGTCAACGTTTACACACTAACGCTCTTATTTTATAAATATCCTGGCAAGTTTTTTTAAAAAATTTTGCTTAATGGACAGTTTAAGGGAAAAAGTATTGAGTAAAAAACTCATTAAGTATTGAGTAAAGATGATGAGCATCATTTCCATACGACGGTTAGACCCTCTTTAGCCTCTAACGCAAATCGAGTGTTTCTATATGACTCCATACCGCAGTTGCTGGCCAACTGTGTGACTTGAGAACAAATAGATGCAGTGTAAATGCTATTAGAGAAGAATATTCTGACATATATAGGGAGATCAACTGAGGACTGAATACTGGGAATATACTATAGTTATTGCTTAATCTATATTATCTATTAACTGTTTAAACGGTTTGCTTGCCTGTGGACATAAATCGTAATGTAATCGCCAATCTTTCCCCTGGAACAATCGGATTTCTCATATTAGTTTTTTTTGTTTTGATATAAGAGTTGAAACCATGTGCCATATATTCGTAAACAGCGGCCTAGCCATACGAAAGTGGCGTTTAAATGTTATTGCATCTTCCCAATGCAGTTCTGCTATGAGAGTTCTATATAATCCCCGCTGTCCCCTCCTTTGTATCCACTCTCTGGCCCAGATCAGCCTGCTTCTTGTGGTCATTCTTCGACGGCAACGCCTCATCATAATCAAAAACACTCCAAGCAAAACTTTCCTTCGATCCGACATGAAGACAAATGATGTTCATGTTTTTCTCAGTGCAGTCGCTCACAGTCTGTGCGCAAGTCTGTGAGCGACAAAACTAGCTTCCAGTCGGCGCGGTTTGTCGCTGCGATAAAAATCGCCTCGTCTGCGCCGGGCTTAAAGGGAAAGGCAACTGTTTTTCGACCTAAACTTTTATTTTTAATGCATATTCTCAAAGACAAACATCTGTATTGCACTTGCATTCGAGTATGCATACTGGGTCTCACCATTGTTAATCCTTGCTCCAATGGATGTCGATGTGGCACCTTGTAGTTACACTTGCATCTGTCAACCTGGATACACAGGCACAATATGCGAACTGAGAGATTTCTGTTCAACAAATCATTACACCAATGGAGGTCGATGTACAAATGGCGCCTTGGGTCTCATTTGCGACTATCTATCTGGAAACACAGGCACAGGATGCGAATAAAGAAATGTCTGTTCCCCAAATGCCTGCTACAATGGATTTTTATGTATAAACAGTTCTTTTGGTTTCACTTGCAACTGTCCATCTGATTA
The DNA here is from genome assembly GCA_030265115.1 of Mopalia vespertina. Taxonomy (NCBI): domain Eukaryota; kingdom Metazoa; phylum Mollusca; class Polyplacophora; order Chitonida; family Mopaliidae; genus Mopalia; species Mopalia vespertina. The sequence goes on along the minus strand of JAQQZZ010127722.1, from coordinate 1,128 downwards.
CACAGGCACAAGCTGCGAGAAGAGAGATTTCTGTTCTCGAAATCCTTGCTCCAATGGTGGTACATGCACAAGCAATTCTTTTGGTTACACTAAATTCACTTGCATCTGCCCGTCTGGATACACAGGCACAAGATGTGAACGGAGGGTGGATCAGTGTCTCTCAGACCCTTGCTTGACCAGTCAACACCAAGTCGCCACCTGTCGGTCTACAAGCGGGTTTAGAGGTACCATATGCGAATGTATGTAAAACTTACTACAGCACACATTCTGATTAGGCCACTACTGTCTTTCGCCGCAAATCTTATGCCAATTTCAGACATGCTTACATTACTTCACACTATATACAGTGTACTTTTCTGCAACGCATGCTAACATTTCGTCTCTCCAGTGTGTTTGGCATAAATAGTATTAAATTGCACAATTTAACGTGACTGCAGCATATTATAAAGAGGCTTTAGGGAGTAATCCAATCAAAAGAGAGAAAGAGAAAATCGACAAAACTTTCTTTACCTATCACAGCGTTGATGTATCTGCTTATCAACGCGGAAATATGCCCTTTGTAAACGAGTTATCAATTATAATTGCTATGTTTACGACATAAAGATGTGAGTAGAGGCTGTTTTATCAGTTATATCTTCACTCTAATTATGCTTTCATATATGTGACATTAAAGTCAATTTGCATATCGTCACTCTTATAAAATAAGTGCCTAAGTCAGTTTTTGACCAATTTCTTATTTTTTCCACAATTAGCTCTACATCATGAGAGACACCTTTTGTAAAAGTGCTTTCTGAAAACACTGGCTTTTAATGTGTTGGAAATCAATAAGAAAAATCCCTTAGTCAAGCATGTGACATAGGCAGAGTTACAGTTTTTTTCAATTTATCTCAATAGTGAAAAATATGACTTACACATTTATTTTATTAGGGTGACGATATGTAGAATTCATTTCAACAAATTCTTTTTACATATGTGAAAAGAATCACACAAAAACGGAATGCTTTTCAACACATAACACAAATTATTTAACCTATGTGATAAATAATTCAACATAAACTAGTGTCCAAAAGAAACGATACCACCTGTTTGCAACGACATAAAAGAAAAACTAAACAATGCAGAAGTTTA
>JAQQZZ010127711.1:1312-14040 GCA_030265115.1 Mopalia vespertina | reverse complement strand
ATTAAACTAAAAAACCCCCCCCCCCCCCCCCCTCCCCCAGCACCACACACACACCTGTTGGGTGAATTTTAGTGCGTGACAGAGTGATATTTAAGTCTCCCGATTTCTGGATCATTCTCAGCTGATCGTCACAAATTTCACCACGAGGAGAAAATGTACTTTTATTTAAATCCGGCTTCCTGGGATAAAAACAGGCACTTAAATTTTCCGATGAGATATTCAAACAGGAAATGAGGCGTAACCGTAAATATGCTAAACATTCAAATGAGGCTAATATAGGGGCTGTTAACCCACTAATCATTGATTCAACACGTGTTAGTTGAGAAAGCTTGGATGGAAATTCATTTGTAATCATATTTTTTAATATATATATATTTTATTCTATATTTTATCATTATTTTCTAAATGGCATTCAAAGTGGCACAGGGATGTAGATAAGTTAATTATTTCTTTTCTAGACCCTTTACCTGGTTCCCACTTGAAACCCAGTGGGTACAACTTTTGAAGAGTTTGAATCCAATAAGCCTCTGATTCTAAACGTTTCTGTTTGGTTGCTACTTCAGAGGGAAGAATTTGTGTTTTTTCAATCGGCATGATTTCAAAATGATCTTTAGCCGTGAGATATATATTATATAATATAGACAAAGAAAATGTTGAAGCTTCCACCTGGATTGGAACCCTGGTCTCTGGCTAACAGGGCCAGCGCTCTAAACGGCTGAGCTACACGCAGATATAATTCTCTATAAAGTTAAAAGGATAACACATAATGCAGATTGCGGTGATGATTGTAAGAGTAATAATAATAATAATATATATTATTACAATATACAAATTATGTATATTGCATTATAATTTTTTTTCTTCAATATACGAATAATATATCAGGGTAATGTTCTTTGTTAGATTTTAAGGCCATTCAATAAGGTAGCTTAATTCTTTTTGGGCTATCTTGAATAATATGGGCAATTGTAAACAAACAAGTGTTTGTCCACAGGGGTGGACGAGAGTTCTTAAGAGGCTACACTGAAAAATTATTCCTTAACATCCTGAGAAAAAAGTTAAGGAATATTCCCCGAATAAAGCACCAGCGGGATTATTCCAAACATATTTATGGACTATCCTTTAGAAGTTACGAACAATTCCACAAAAGTTAAGGAAAATTCTACATTAAAAGACGTTCTACTTTGTTAAGAAATTTCTTTTACAATGTATCATAATTTTATACACTTTCATAGGAGCATGGATACATAAGCATATGTCTATATGTATAGTCTGCCAAAATCGCAAGTAATCTGGATATACACGTATTATAGTTTACTTACTTATTAAAATTTAAACTTTACCCGATTCTAATATCTTTACCTAACATTATCTTTATAATTAAAATTTAAAATATATATACCATGAAGTACAAGGCGTAATAAGGGATAACATTTAAATACTAGTAAAATGATGATATGGCGCGTAAACAAAATGTTTTGCGCAGTACTACCTTCACGACCTCACATCTGCGCAAAATATTTAAATATTAAAAAAATGTAAGAATTCATTTAAGAGAACCGACACTATTTCTCATAACTCATTTGCTTATCTACTAACCTTGTTTTGTTAAATTAACACAATGTGGCTATTTATGACTTTACTGTGATGAAAATGAAAATTGGGATTTACAGACTTTACTTTTCTGTATCTCTTTTTATCTATTTAATCTGGCAGGTCGTCAAGACTCGTTGACTTCTCGGTCACGCTCTGATTGTCAGATTCTCTGTTTACAACGGAATCCTAGTGTAAAATAACATGTACATCTACAGGTATAAAAATAACTTCCGGGAAACTCCTGCTCGTTCAAGCCAAGTTTTGAAAAAGTAACTGGGGAAATCCCCTGTGAAATCTAACTTCTTGCACATTTGCGGTTTTTATTTCTTTACCGTACAAGATGATACAGTAACTTTATAACACATTTCATTGTTGTCGTAAAATAACTTCTCATCCAAGTTAAGTTCAAAATTGTTTGTTTGTTTGATTGAGGTTTAACATCGCAGGCCCTACTCAGTCTAAGGTTATTTATCTAACATGGCAGCGTGCCAGCGCAATAGATGAAAGAAACCACCCTCGACGCCACTGGCATGAATCAAAGACAAGACGGGACAAATGCAGGACAATCGCAAGATGCAATACAAAGACATCACATATAGATGGATTTCCTAGTTGTTCCCCTTTAGGTCGGAGAGCACCCGTGCAACAGGAAGCTCCCTCCAATCACCCACACTTAATCCGTATAGTTTTTTCCAGCTGACTGAAGAAAAACTTCCTGAAATGTGTCATATTGCTCAGAACTAAAAGACAACAATCAGAAAACAATTTTGTTTTGGCACTGAAAATGTGTACAGTTTTGTATTTGTGCTGAATCATGCAATGTGACCTCTAGTGTCCGTTCTACAGAGCGATTTGTCCTTAAGATAATTGGTATTGTCTTGACGACCAGTAATGCAGGCAATTCGACGTCATGGTAACTAAGAACAATTTAAAAACTGAGCGCTATGTGGAGCAAACGCCTTCATTAACTTGGCCTGCCTGACTATCCATTTCCTTTCAAGGACGACTCGGATATGTCGCAAAAAGGTATCAAAAGACGCACTGAATTTCGTTTGAATATCGATCCCAAAATGGAAAGAAAGGTTGGGTAAAATTAGCGGTAGCCTGGGGGAAGGCAATGATGGATGGAGTTCAGGAAGGTGATTTACAGATACCTGAGTCTAGCATGTGTCTTGTCATTGTTTAGGGGTTTCAGCCTGAGCCAGAGGTCATAGTTAGGTATTTTAAGACCTTTGTCGTCATTTTGACACCTCGTTGAAACCCTCGATGCCGATGTCGTCATTTTGACACCGAGCCAAAACCCGAGCCGCCGCAGGCGTCGAGGGTTTCGACGAGGTGTCAAAATGACGACAGAGGTCTTTAAAAAACTAATAATGAATTTATTAATTTAAAGTATAAGCTGTTTTTGGCTTCGAGATGGATTTTAACTATTGGTATGCTCATGCAGTGCGAGGGTTAGAATTGTTGTCACTGACGTCTGGGGTGGTTTCTACTATTAATTGTTCTAGAGCACCGTCATATGAGGATGCAATACAAAGACATCATTTCTGTGTTTCTTTCTTTGAGTCGGGTTTAACGTCGTACTTAAGGGTTTTTCTCGTATATGACGAAGAATTGTCCATTTCATACTGCTCCTTGTCTTATTACGGCAGAAAACCGGAAGGAAATCTCGTAAAAACCACCACCGTGTTTGCCGGAGCTATGCACACGCGTCTCACGTGTTACTCACTCATATACCTGTTAATCGACAGGCGGACTCTATCCCGTCAACGGTACATTGGAGTAGGATTAGTAAGCGCACATGCTATCCACTAAGCCACGGCCGCTGACAACAACGTCCACAATAGTGCTTATATACTCTTGGATTGTTTGTTTGTTTGATTAGGGCTAAAAGTCTTACTCAAGGGTATTTCACTTATATGACGAAGGATTGTCCACTTCACACTGTTCCTTGCCTACATGTAATTACGGTGGACAACCGGGAGGAAACCTCGAAGAAACCACCCCCACGATTGCCAGAAACACGTCGTATGACTCACTCGAATACCTAATGGTTGACATGCAGGCGGACTCAATCCCGTGAACGGTACATCAAAGTAGGATTAGTTAGTGCACTCGTTAATCACTAATTAGCCACAACCGAGCGCCACCTAAACTCTTAGAAAAAAAAGAGGCTCTATTAGAACCATAAAAGGTTCTTCAGTTTTTGGCTGTACCGGAACCTATATTATTGTTCTAAATGAAACAATTTGAAGCTAGTATATCTCCCTTTTTCCCAATACCAAGGAACCATCGAGGGTATCTCCATTTACATGAGGCGGTGTGCACCCTACTTCTCGAGACAAGGAGATTCACGATTTTGTGTCTAACTGAGTGTATTTAAATGCTTTCCGTTCAACGAACCTATTCTCAATTTAATATTTGTCCACTGTAATTCTCCACTAAATATTTGCTAACAGAGCAAAACAGGTCACATTTTCGGATTATGTTAGGTTATTGTTGACTCCTGGTGTACATGATTTTCCCGAGGTACGGATTAATTTTAGATTATCACAGGTTATATTATGATTACTTTATGAGTATATCCTATTTTCTGACCACTCATTGGCAAATTGTCAAAATGGTATCGACATGTTTACATACTTTTTTTATCGGTTATAATAGCTTTATACAGGTCATATAAAAGAACGGTCAAAGCATTTTATATGGGTTTTCTGAGTTATAGATTCTCAGCGGTCATATCAACCTCGGCGCCCGCGGAAACCCGTTCGCAGCCTAGCACAGGGATGTCGATTGATTCAAACCGATGAATCAACATGTAATCTAAAGATAAACTCCCCCAGACGCGATTCTAAATATATCTGAGTCTCTCGAGTTGTTATGGGTTCAACCTATAGACATCTCGAGTGAAGTACTAGCTATTTCTATATACAAATCCTTTCGTTTTTTATCCGTTGACAAATTTTACGAGCATGACCTGGTCGTATCTAAGGCCAAGGCTGTCTGACAAAAAACTGTGTCTTGCAAACAAAATCTGTATGAAAATTTATCTAAAAACGCCTTACAGAGGATTTTAATTGATGCTTATATATGACCTGTTTTTCACAATCCTACCAAGCGTGTCTTCGTTTACCAGAGACATTACAGAATGTATTTATATATAGGCGATGGTAGCGAGATGGTTGTTGATGATTTCACAATAAAGGTAACACAATGAAACACATGCACGTACTTCAGCATTTTTTAGTGATGTGCTCTGAAGCCAAACAGATTGAACTAAGCAATCTCTACGAAACGTGAGCTGTGTTTTTTCAGTTGATATGGGGATAAAATCCTATTCGAAGGACAACATTCGTATGACACCCGACATGACGTGCGTAGTTATTTCAAGGACTTCTGAGCGGTATACTACTTAACTTATAGGCAAGGTCATATGTTCAGTTTATATACTGGGCAGCTAAAAGCCTCAAGATAAACAAGAAATTAAATAACCTACAAAAGTTATCAGCTCAGAAGTATTAATTTATCAGATTTATTTATGAAGCAATATTCTACCACTGTAATAACAGTAAACTCTGCATAACAAAATACATTGCTAAACGTCATTTCTGATAACTACAATTTCATCTTTATTGCTATATCATTGAAATTAATTTAAAGAGAATTGTATGAATGATAACAAGGTTGCTGATGTAAGAACCCGATATATTCTACATTAGACGCCTACAAGCGAAACATCCAGTAACGTCTATTTTTAAATAGAGCTATTTATTTCGAGTTCGTTTTCATTTGCAGCGACTGAAGGGCGGTGTACATTACAGGCCTACATGTACGTTACACCAGTCACATGTCATTATCGCGTAATCGATAACCATATCTCGTGCGTGTCCATATCAATCATCTGTAAATTTCCTAAGTGGAATATATATATCTTAATAATGTCATAACACAAACATGTGGGTACATCGATGACTGTGTGGTGTATACATGCTTGTGACCACAAAACCAGAGCCACGTCATCTGGGACATCATATCTATACTAAATAGATCAAATAACAAATAAATATTCATCTGCCCGAACCTATAGCAGCTGATAGCTCTAAAATAGAGGGCAGTGAGATATAGCGAGATTCGCTGCCTTGACTTGTCCTTCTGCCGTAAGGCTTTATAGCTCAGTCGGTTAGAGACCCGAGTTATAATGCCGGTGGAGTCAAGCTTAAAAAAACTTCCTCCACAATAAACCTATAGATTACTATATATGTAATATTATATCGAACTCCTGCAAATACAGTTATATAAATGTGGTATTTAATTGTTTGCAATTTAATCTGAAATTTAAATAATTCAAACGACGTCGAAATTATGCTTATTGACTCCGATATCGAACCTTTATTTATTGAGGCGGGTTAACGTGCTGATAAAACTTCTCACCAAGTGGCTATGAATGATTAGCTGTAACGGTTTCGTTGTCTATATGGTACGCATTGACGCAGGCTACATATACCACTATGAAATATTTTCAATTCGATTTTTAATTATGTTCAACATTTAGTTTAACCTATTCATTGTCATTCGGGTGGAATTGCCTTTTACAAAGCGACAGCTAGAGATTTGAATAGCATGTATAGTTCATGGCACACTTATCTACATTCACTTTGTAGAATGATAAATGTATTCCGATTCAAAAGGCAACTTTTGACGCGCAAAATATTCCATGTACACAATGGCAAGTTAAACCCAGTTCTTTGTGGTTTTACACGCATTTTGCAAATAAATCAATGGTGATGAATAATTAAATTTTAGTGCGACCTTACCAAGGTGTCAAATTTTCATAAATATCAAAGGTAGCATGTTTGTGCGTGTATGTAAGTAAAATATACTTGGGTATGCGTGACCTTATGTAGGTGATGTAAACAAGCCAGCAAAGGTCAATATCCTTTCAAGCCATACAAATCTCCTATATACGATTTCGCATTGTACCAAAATTCGTGTTCACAGCGAAGCCAGACGGAGTGCAAACTCTGGCTTTAGTTCTGTTATTGTATATAAGAGATCCGACTTTGTTGGAATACTATAATGTGAGCATGCACTAATGATTGGATCGTAAAATGGTAAAGTACAACATAAGTTTTTTTTCTTTCTTGAGTTTTAGCTTAACTTTTGGGCCCGTATGCATAAAGCATTAAGCCAAATTCCACCTTTACCATTTTGTATATCTTACTCATAATCTATCATTTAGCATTACAATTTTTTTTTAAATTCTGCGTTTAAAATGCTATATTTAAAGCGATATTAGAAAATTACCATAAGTTTTTCAAGTAGCTTTATGAATACGGAGCTGATTAATATGATAGAACCCGTTCCACAGGGCATTTTCTGAAAAGTCAAAAGTTTACGTTGACATCTTTGCCATCTGCCTTAATTTAGTTCTAAAGTCCTGCATGTGGTTATGACCACAAACATTAGAATAATAATCACCGAATTATACAATTTTTAAACTTCAAAACTGATACATTTGATGGCCTTAAAACATTTTGACTTAGAACATTATATTACCATAAGTCCATAACAACTCGAGATAAAAATCTATTAAGAAATTTGTCTCTGGGACTATATCTAGAAAATTTTTAGAGTTTCCAATATATACAATAAGCAAATAAAAAATACTTGGCAGCAGGGCTAAAGAGCTCGCCTGTTCCCCAATGAAAAGAAATGCATTCCTTTTGCCTTCAAGGTAAAAATGCAAAATAATTTAATATGTCTGCATAAAGCTAGTTATAGTAATTAATATGCTTATAGTGAACCGAGCTGACAATACCCCTCTCGTTTCATATTGAGATATATTAACCCAAAATTTCAGAAAAATGTGACTTTTTAATGTAGAGTTATGATGCTTTACGCGAATTTATTTGAAAAGCTCGTTAAAGTAATTAATATGCGTGCATGTAATGAGCTGAACAGATAATAACCCTCTCCTCTCATGTTGTAGGACATTTGCCCACAATTTAGACAATCGGGCTTAACGACAATAGTACGCCATTTCCTCTAAACACTATCACTTAATGAGCATATTTAATATGCACAGATTTCCATATAATTTTAACAAATCTATTCCTTTCCGGTCAGACAAACTGTGTGTATAATTTCAAGGAAATTCCCTTACTATTTAATTATATAAGCCTTAAGACGCCGACGCCAGGGGTATGACTACGTAGAGACGAACTTAACACATACGAAAAAGAAATAAAAACTCATAGTTAACCATATTAGTTATATATGTTGAAGATGGCCCAGAACGCGCATGTAGCTGAGTAGAACTTGTGAGCTTCCAGGGCCTAGGCGGCGCCTGGACGCTAGCTTAATTGTGCTGTGATAGTGTAATCAAATAAAATAGTTGTGTAAGTGTGGTGATAAACACTAAGCCATGCAGACCTGCCTACCATAGAATAAACTAATGTAGGGAAAAATTGCTGTTTAGGAGTATTTACTTAGGATTTTGTGTAATTTAGTGTTAAAGCATATCACAGAATGTTAATTTCTGTGTGTATTTTGCTGGCCTTTGGTGTATTTCACGAAATACTCCAGAATACAGGCAGGTCTGCTATAAGCTATTCGTGGCTGAGGAAGTCGGGTGAAACGCTTATTTTGAACAATTAAAATCTATTTATAAGAAAGCAATGTATTTCGCAATAAATCTCTCAAACTGGAGTTTGCCTAGCAAACAATAATATGTACTTTAGCTCTCCTAAAGATAGTCTTAAATACACTATAGTAAATACTTAGTAAACGACTAATGTTATTCTGTCGCATGAAAGTATGTTGATAGTAGTGCTTTGATCGACACATGGCGATAGTTTTCACTTATCCCAATCGGCTAAATCTCGCGAGATTCTCGTTACTGTGGTATCATCACTATACGCTCGACCGTGATAGATGTATGAATATGCACCAAAACTCGTACATTTTATTCGCCGGAAGCTTATTTTCCAGCACATTTGCACTATTCTCCATACATACTTAAATAAACCCATAGGATTTCACATGGCATCAGACATTTGATTTAAACCACAAGCGGTCTAACCTCCATGCCTTACGTATAGCCCGGCTTAGTACCATTTGGGATGTCTAAATGTATTGATGTCCGCTAAAACCGCGTAAATTGTGCGGTCGTACCGAGACAAATTACAGCTGTATATATACACCGGGACTATGCGTTGATGTCATTCAGCTGTACATCAATCCAATTCCCTGTTTAAAGATACCAGTCACCCAAATCAAACAAACAAACAAATTATAAAAATCATTTTTATATCAATAAAATTATTCAATTTAATGTTGACCTACATAACCCATTTTCAAATTTTATGCACCTTTGGCTTATAGTTAAGGAAGAGCACCTTCGTCACTTCCTGGTAAGACAGTAATGGTGCGGGTTTATCCCAAAGTTCCCAGTCTGCGTTAAAAAGCTAGACGGTTACAAAATGGATTTACACTATGGTTATACCAACCACGAAGAATGTGCTCATATTTCTTAAACACTTTTCCAAACCTAGTTATTTCAGATTCGTTCAGCGACTACCACTTAATAATTCAGATTTAATGAAAATTAAAGCAGACGGAAACTATAAGGGATCACGCTCGTACTTATGAACCACTCACGAGAACTCTGGATTTTTTTGCCATCTTGTTCGTCAGCCATGACCATACCCTGACCTTGTCCTGACCGACTAACTGTAACAGGGCAGCGTTAACTCATCAACTTGGTAGACAATTACACTCTTCTAAAGATTAATACTGCGTTTATTCCCAGTAGCTCAGTGTTAATACGTACAAACAATATAAAAACAGTTTGGGTGTGCAGTTCTCAAGTCCGTCTCTCACCAGAACTCCATGGGTCTCTTGGTCACATGATCGAGCTTCAACTCATGAATATACATTCCTAGCCGATTGCAATATCCCTGTCATCCTAGTTGCAGCTAACCTCTATAGTCCTACGGCAAGGGCAAATCGGTGAAACACAAGTCTTCTACGGTTTCCTCTTGTTTAATTGACTGTTAACAAGAATGCTTAAATATCACTGGACTCTCTTTATAAGCTCCCCGCATAAACCAACAATGGTGGATACTGCTTTTGTTGTTGTTGTCTTACCATAGATCTTCGTTTGGCCCAGACTTAACGTCTACATATCGTGGAATGTCCTTCTATGGATACAACAATTAGCGCAATCTGATTGGCTGTTTCAAATGTATGTCATTCAGAGTGAAAACGAGACAGTGCACTGTAAAGAAGTCGTGGGTTCGATTCCAGGACGGGAATCAACCTATACGTGTTATCCCCAAAAGATAATACTGTATAGAAGTCGTCCGGGCTCACGTTTTATTTAATAAACTGGTAAAATACCGTTATCTTATCACACGAAACAATAATAATGACAATCATCATATTCATACTACGGAATATACGCCCCCCCCCCTCACACACACACTTGAAAACAACACAAATTGCTTCTGCTAGATTAAAATTATTTGGATATGTGACAAAATTCTAAGACATGTCTTATGTTATAGGAGTTAATGCCCTTCTTCGGAAGATGGCGGGCGCGAGCAAACCGGACCAGGAAATCAGTCTGGAAGGCGACACAATCACAGCTTATATTCACACAACATTCTGGAGCAGTCATCAAACTATTAAACTTAACCAGGAATTTGATCACACAGAGAACGGAATCAAAATGAAGGTTTGCATAACTAAACATTTGATTTTAGCTTTAAATTCTGTTTGATATCAAATTTTTTTGTACCAATTACTTATTAGTTCAAAAATATTTTAGAATAAAAAAACCAGTAACAAGACAAGACGTGAGTCTCTCAGCAGTTTTAGGCGATGTTTACCATTTCAGTACTTTATAAGTCTAATTTAAAAACATGTTTCGAATGAAAAGAAAAGCCAAATTATCCATTGCATTATTCTGGATGCGTTGACATGTTACTGTAGTAGTGTTTGGTCCAACAATGTTAGTCTATGTCGATAACGATAACGCAACTGCTGCAGTTCTCTGATCACCGACCCTTTAAATAACCATTTTACAACACACGTTAATGTGTCTGTGGACGAACCGTTTAAACTGCAGATTACTCTCGCACCTGCTGCACTGTCCTATTTACATTCAACAAAGCCAGAAGAGATTCTGCGGCTGGATTCACAGCAGATGTTACTTCAAAAGATTCAAATACCTCAATAGAATAAGTTAATAATTAATCCGTATTTTTGTTGAAGCATTATATAGTATTCTACATGTGCTGACGTCATTTAGTTCTCACTAATGATTTATTGCACTTAAAATAACTACCATGATTTGCAGTATACGCGTTTTGTTATTATTGCTACTCAGTGCTTAAATTTATGTATTGCGAAATTCTTATTGGGAAGGAGTATGAGCCATGCTCAACACTCACATACTAAATAAAGCATTTACAAATTGTTTGCCATGATTTAAAAAGTATAGCACAAAAATTCTTGAAACACTTCATAAGGAAGAAAACTGATGCCTAAAGATATACATTCCGTGTGGCTGCTACTTAAAGTTGTTACTTAGAGTTGTTTCTTAACGTCGTTGTTTTAAAGAGTTCCTATATAAGTTGTTTCTTCTAGTCGTTTTTTCCAAAGTGTTAATTGAAGTTTCACAGTGATTCTTAAGATGTTTTTTCAAGTCGTTTTTTTTTCAATGTGTTTTGTTTTAAGTTTTTTTCTAAGTCATTTTTAATTTCTAAGTGTTTCTTGAAGTAGTTTTTCAAGCCGGTTAATCGAAGGGTTTCTTATCGTTGTTTCTTAAAGTAGTTCTTTAAGTCTTTTTTAAGTTGGTGTTTCAAGTCGTTTTTGTTTAAAGTGTTTCCTTAAATTCGTTTCTCAAAGTCTTATTTTTTCGAAATGTATCTTCAAGTAGTTTCTTTGAAGTGTTTCCTCAATTTCGTTTCTCCAAGTCTTATTTTTTCGAAGTGTGCCCTCAAGTAGTTTCTTTACAGTGTTTCCTTAAGTTCGTTTCTCCAAGTCTTATTTTTTCGAAGTGTATCTTCACGTAGTTTCTTTACAGTGTTTCCTTAAGTTGTTTCTCCAAGTCTTATTTTTACGAAGTGTACCTTCAAGTAGTTTCTTTACAGTGTTTCCTTAAGTTCGTTTCTCCAAGTCTTATTTTTTCGAAGTGTACTTTCAAGTATGTTCTTTAAAGTGTTTCCTTAAGTTCGTTTCTTCAAGTCTTATTTTATCGAAGTGTTCCTTTAAGTAGTTTCTTTAAAGTGTTTCCTTAAGTTCGTTTCTCCAAGTCTTATTTTTTCGAAGTGTATCTTCAAGTAGTTTCTTTAAAGTTTTTCCTTAAGTTCGTTTCTCCAAATCTTATTTTTTTCGAAGTGTATCTTCAAGTAGTTTCTTTAAAGTTTTTCCTTAAGTTCGTTTCTCCAAATCTTATTTTTTCGAAGTGTACCTTCAAGTACTTTCTTTACAGTGTTTTCTTTAGTTCGTTTCTCCAAGTCAAGATTTACTGAAGATTTTTTTAAAGTTGTTTATTTAAGTGGTTTCGCAGCACATTGAAGAAGAATAATGAGTTTCGAGCGAAGTCATTATGTCCCCCCCCCCAACACACACACTCACATGTTATTTAGCTGTTGAAGCATAACTAATTTAAGAGCAATATGCGAAAGATGATTTGTAATAGCGAGTCAATGTCAGACGTTAGTTTCTCTTATAAGACTATGTTTTATTATTTTCATAACACGTATTCGTGCATTTCTCATCCATCCAGTGTCACTCCGAGGTGAAAGATAATAGACTGGTTGTGTACATGGAGCCGCTAGAGAAGGCTGAGACCGTTAAACCACAGACAATATATCGAGAAATAAACAACGGGGAATTGGTTCTGGTTAGATAATTCATATCTTCATTTAAATTAAATTTCTAATTGCACATCACTTTGTTGGGTTACGTTAAATCGTAAATGTAAATCTACATGTAATAAGGCTCGCCTTACATTGAATCGTAAATGTAAATATACATGTAATAAGACTCGCCTTACATTGAATCGTAAATGTAAATATACATGTAATAAGACTCGCCTTACATTGAATCGTAAATGTAAATAT
>JAQQZZ010127700.1:0-14041 GCA_030265115.1 Mopalia vespertina | reverse complement strand
CCTTCCCTAAACCCCAATCAAACAAAGCTGTGTGCATAGTGCTTGGCTCCCATTCATCAACTATAGAAATACCTTCCCTAAACCCCAATCAAACAAAGCTGTGTGCATAGTGCTTGGCTCCCATTCATCAACTATAGAAATACCTTCCTTAAACCCCAATCAAACAAAGCTATGTACATAGTGCTTGGCTCCCATTCATCATCCATAGAAATACCTTCCCTAAACCCCAATCAAACAAAGCTGTGTATAGTGTATGGCTGTATCCTCAACCATAGATATACACAATGTATTATGTTATTGTGAACCTGAAGCCACTAAATGTCCGCCATGTTGTCATTGAATACATTGACATTTTGTGACAATGTTATTTATTTATTATGTTTCCATTTCCAGACCCATCCAAACATAGACAAAAAAATGTTCAGCAGTTCAGCTGTTGTTGGCTTGAAGAATTCAGACAAACCTTTCCCTTTAAATCAGGACATTGGGGTTCTCAAATGGAGGTTTCAAACACAAGAAGACAGTTTTATGCCTCTTTCAAGTAAGTCTGTAGGCCACTGTTTGTCTGCGTGTGTATTGACTGATCTGTAGGCCACTGTTTGTCTGCGTGTGTATTGACTGATCTGCAATGTACAAACTTTTTAAATTGTTTGTGTGTTGATTGAATTGTGGAGTTCTAATCTTTGTGAGATTCCCAAAAAATAAATTTTAGGCCCAGTTTATAATGGGTTGTAACATTTGTAATTCTAGTTGTGCCCTTAATGATGAGTGTTTTTGCTCACTTTTATCATTTTTTTTAGTTATAACTGGTTGAATTTCACCAATATTTGGCCGGCTATGTTGTCTGTCTAAACTTTTCCTTACCTTATTATGCACCCAAGGCTGCATTTGATTTGCAGTTTGAGTATTTAATATTGATATTTGACATATTTAACATTGATATTTGACATATTTAACATTGATATTTGACATATTTAACATTGATATTTGACATATTTTACAATACTGTTCACATGGTTTCCACTCGGTTTTCTACCATAATTAAGTAAAACAGAGTAGGAAAAGGCAATTCATCATTTAAGTGAAATACCCCAATCAAAACAATAAATACATTTATACACGTTTTTGTTTTTCAGTCAACTGTTGGCCATCAGAGTCTGGTAATGGCTGTGATGTTAATATTGAGTATGAGTTAGAGAACGAGGATTTGGAATTAAATGATGTTGTTATATCAATACCTGTTCCGTAAGTATATTGATATGCTGTAAATTAACCTACTTTTAGTCTTGGTATATAAAAACAAACAACTCTCTTGACCGATATAATGGGCCCTCTAGTAAAGGGCAGGTTTCCTCCCAGTTTTCCACCGTAATTAAACAAGGAAGGGTTTGAAGTGCAGGATCCATTGTCATATAAGTGAAATACGCTTGAGTTGAAGAAAAACTCCAATCAAACTAAACAAACAAAAAAAACTTTGCTTAGCATTTAAGGAATTTCATTTCACCAATAAGCCTGACCAGCATATTATGAGTGATCTAATTTTAAGTAAAACGCCAATCAAACAAAATTAGTTAAATACGAAAATAATGTTCCCTCAAAGAAATGCTTTAACTGAAAGTTTAATGATTTGATCTTTATAAGTAACAGTTTCATTGGTTGAATCAATTTGTATTTCTGCTTGGTCAGGTCTGGTGTAGGGGCACCTGTAGTGGGAGATTGTGATGGGGAATACCACCATGACAGCAGAAGGAATGTGCTAGAATGGAATCACACTGTTATTGACTCCTCAAACAAGTCAGGCAGCATGGAGTTTAGTGTGGCCGGACATCCCGATGACTTTTTCCCTGTAAATGTCAACTTTGTCTCCAAAAAACCATACTGTGATCTTGAGGTGAGTGCGAAATGTCCTTAATGAAACCCACATTATTACAAACACTTGTTTTACCAGTTTGTAATCCAGCCTTTGTCAAAAGTTCATTTTTAAAACAACTTCCAAGATTAATCCAGCACAGACTATGTTATCTTCTAAAATTAACGTAAAATATCTAAAGAAATTTTAACTTTTTCCTGATGCCCATTGGGCAAAGTATGGTGTCCTACAACTGAAATACTCTCAAGTTTGGCGTTAAACCCCAATCGAACAATAATTTGTTGTATCAATTGTAGAAAAAAGGAAATATCATTTTTAAATGTCAAGTTTGATCTTTAGTTTTATTTTTGTTTTTGGGTTTGTTTGTTTTTTAATCTTTTTTGTGCTAATGCTCTGGGACCAGTTGCTCAAAACACTATTAAATTTAATCCTCTATTTAGATGACGTCCCGTCATGTTGAAGATCGATCTCTAATCCACTATTACCGATTCAATCTGGTGTTAGTGACTAATAACCTTTTGCACAATTAGCACTTGGTAATATTGTCCATTTCTAATATAATCGAACTATCTATTATTTTGTAGATACTGGGATGCAAATATGTTGACGGTGAACAGCCTGTTAAATTCTCTTCAGAAGTGATCTTTTATGTGGATAAATATGAAATTGTCTGAAAACTGTACCCCATCTGGTGTCTTGTTAATATCATAACTCAAGGGAGATAACTGGCCATTGAGGACTGTGCTTGAAAGTTAAAGATGGATTATGCCCCTGTCCTAAATGAGCCATACCTGGTAATTTACAGTCAATAGTAAACCTTAGAAAAATCTCATTGGTTCTGTGAGAAAATATGGTTTCAGCATGTAACAGTTTCTCTCTATGCAAATGTTTAAAGTATTTCATTATTTCAAACAGATGTGGTGTTTATATGCTTTTCTCTTGGAAAGAGAAAGCGATAATGACTCTGTGAATGTAAGATATTCTCTGATCATAAAAAATATCTTAGCTGACACGGATTGTTGCCACCCACATGCTCTACCTACTAATTTCACACATCCTATACAAGTAAAATTGATGTTATCTTGGGAAGATCGTTCACATTCACTGTTTTTGTGTATTGTATCATTACACCTAGAGTGATCCTTAATATTCCCTCTGTGAAAACTTGACAATAACTTGTGAACCCAAACTAATAAGAAAGTCAAATTTTTTTCAGTTGAAATTTCCTTTAATACAGTGTATAAAAAAGAAATGAAAGAAGAGCTGTTACAGAGAATTCTTTAAAAAATGTACTAAAATGGATTAGTTTAAAATTATTTGAGGTCTAGATATTTCTATAGTAGATTTGAGAAGGTGTTTGTGTTAAACCAGTATCTCATATTTAGGTCAATTAATAAGTTTTATATTTCCTGGTATGTCCATGGCGTTTTGGCTAAGGGTAGTGTTTCAAGCACAATCACATTGCACTGGAGGAACATTAATTTATAAAATATAAAAAAAAACACTTCTCTTGTTATGGTTATGCTAGTGTGACCAGGTACTGTTGTAGTACATCATCATTATGTTAATCAAATGCCCTTGAGTATTGTGTAAAACACCATTCAATCTCAATGCTGGTACACTTTGAACTGTGTAAGGACTTACCAGAACTATTAAACCTTAAATGAGCACTTATTGAGGGGTATATATAAAACATTGGGTTTTGTTCAAATGTAGAGTACAAGAAATTGAAAGATTTTATATTTATGGCCTGTACATAGTTCATATCTAACCATTCTTGTCTATAATTCACAAATATATGAAGGTCTTGTTGAACTTTTTTGATAAAACAGATCTGGACATAAGATAATGTTTATTCAAAGGTTCGGGATCTAGTAATTAATTCGTTAGAATGACGGTGTAAACACATGTATTATCGTTTTCATTACATACAGTTTTACATTGTCACAGTGCTGGGAACAATATTTCTTGTCTAAATAATTATATTTATGTCTGCTTATGTTTTCAAAAAGTTATATTCTAAAGCATCTATACTTAAGTAATGTACATGTGTTCTACTAGCCATCAAACATTTCATGTATAAAGCTTAGGAGTTCTATAAATCATGTAATCTTATTTGATGCTGGAGTTTGTTATGGAAAGGATGTTATTGTCCAGATGAATAAATTCTGTATACAAAGTATGGTTACTCGTTAGTTACTCATTCCGATTATGCCCTCAGAAGAAGAGATGCCTGTTACTGATTAGTTCTGGAATCCGGTCTGATGACCTTTCTGGTTCACATCTTACGCGTGGTTAGGAATCTAACCTAATCGTCTCTTATTCCTTGTTGATGGGCCCTCTGCTGTCTTTACTTTCCAACATTATGGAAACGCTTCACATCTTTAAGTGATAGTGTTAATTATGCCCCCCCTATATATATATAAGGGGGAGGCATATAGACATTGCTTTATCCGTCCGGTGGTGTGTGCGTCAGACATATCTTGTCCGGACCATAATCAGTTACTATGTAGCATGAAAGTTTGACACTTACACATAACATTCTTCTCCATATGCAGATGTGCAACATAAAATTTTCCTGCAAATTTCTACCTTAATTATGCAAATTAGTTGTTCGCTGTCCAACATATCTTGTCCAGACCATAGTTCAGTTACTATTCAACATATAACTTGTTGAAGTCACAATATGGACATGTGCAACGTTAAACTTTTCCCGCAGATTTATGCAAATTTCGACCTAAATTATGCAAATTGGCTGTCTGTCGTCCAACATATCTTGTCCGGATCATAACTCAGTTACAATCTATGATTGCTTCTTTTCTAGTTATTGTTGGAATACACTCCAGTCATATAAGTGAGATACACTGAAACCGGGTGTAAAACACCAATCAATTCAATCCTTGTTGATGGTACCCTTGAGTACGACGTTAAACCCCAATCAAACAAACAAACCTTGTTGATGGCGGATGGTTAGAAAGATCTAAACGGTAACAAGAAGCCGATCAGTTTGTGATTGGCCTGTCCTATGATTCCCCTGTGTTGCCACCGTGACATCGAGGGTGGTTACTCTCGCCCATTTGGATGGTATATCGTCCTGTCAGTGAAATATCATTAACTATGGCGTAAAAATCAACCCAGATCTTCTTTCATTTCAAAATGGTTAAAATTTGAACAAAGGACTAATCTTCTACTCCAATCTTTTCAATCGTATACATTTGTTGTCTTTTAGTTTTACGATGACAAATTTTGCAGACACGGAAATTGCGCCGTACTAATATATTCGTTTCTTATTTAGTGTATTTCTCACATTAACAATTTCTTTCACAATACAATAATACGATATATGCACACGAGTATCTTGGTGCAGAGACCATAGATATAACGATAAAAAGTTACTGAATAATATTTTGTAATTTCTATATTTTGCAGTTGACCATCCGGTATATGAGTGAGTCACACGATGTGGCTCCGGCAATGGCGGGGGTGGTTTTTATGACAATCCAATATCAAACAATATAAAACAAACAATATTGCTTTCTTGAACAGAATAAGTAATTATTGTAATATTTTATTGATATTTATTTTTTATTAATAATTTTAGTTTGCACAAAAAGTGTAATTCTTGATTTTTTTTCCTCTTTGGCGTGCAATACTTGTGCTAATTTCTGCTTAAACAACTGACCTTGTCATCTTTAGGAACCGTATTTGAGTGGTAGTCTGAAGTCCGTGAATAATAAACCAGAAGAGCATTGATATTAGCTACAGTGTTAAAACGGACGCTCTGTATCAGAATTTGAGCTCAAAACAGGAATTTAGTATACTTATCGGCAAATATCTCATCAAACCAATTCTGTATCTTTTTAAGAGATAAACATGCCCTTTTTGTGTGTAAAAACTTGAAGTTACTATCTCTTCTGCTAAAGGTTTATGACTACATTAGCGGTGAAAGAGAGCAAACTGGTAGCTTGGCAACAGATACATGTACTTCAATCGTATTTCCGCATTTTAACAACGCTAATGGGCGATTTCATGTAAAGTGTCCGAAAGTTCAGTGTATCAAATATTACTGGACAGCATTTATTGAACACTTAATAGTCGGTAAGTGCGATTTCAGGGTGCGTTTGCCATGTAATAACTGTGAGCGGCTGTCTATAGATAGAACACGGCAAGTAAACTACACATGTAGGCACACACGAAGTGAGCCCCATTAAATGGTTTCAACTACACTAATCTGTTGTATATTGATGCCTATTTGACGGCAGGGCAGAACGTTAAACATGGGACCTAACATGTAGAATGGTAGAATGTAACAAAACGTTGAAGTAAAATCATACACAGTCGTGCAGGCTGGAAGAACCACAAGGCGAACTGTACATCTCACGATGTCCCGCCGTGAACGGGATTTCGACGTGGAGACAGTGGAGTTACATGTCCCTCTACATGTTAGGTCCCAGGTTAAACATACCAACAAAATGTACAAAAATACGACCATTGAGCAAGCCACGAGCACTAATCAATCCACAAAAGCGCTATCAAACTGTACATATTTTATTTACGATTCCGCAATTTGACGTCTTATGTTCAGTTTCTTAAGAATCTTTTAAATAGTTAACAAATAAAAACAGTGGATGTGTTCAATGACATTTAATTTCAATCTATATTACAATATTACAATATTACACTGTGAATAACAACGCTCCAAAAAGAAGAAGAAAATACCTGGAATCATGAAATGTCATCTTTGTAGCACCAATTTATAAATAACTATAAATTTACTAAATTTCAGTAATTTTCCCTTCTTTTAAAACTGCGTTGTATAAAAATGGGGGGGCTTGTCGTTTCTATATAATGTCCTCTAGTCTATACGTATAAATTCCAACAGGTAATCCAATGAGAGTTAGTATAATCAGTTCACAACTCGGTTGCATTATTGTCTGTATATAAGTTAATGCCACCAAGTCAAAGTCATTAGGAAACTGTTAAACCTACTGACAAAGTTCGAATCACAATAAATTTGAACCGAAATATTTGTCATCTATACTCTGTATCAGACCGAATCCAGTCAGTTTTTTTTTCGATTGTGGGACAAGTTTTATCTCTCCAATAGTCACCAGTTGTTGTGGTACTAATAAAGAGATACTTTAATTGGTTCTAGACCAAAGTTGGTTAGTTGTGACAAATTGGCACGTCGGGAGGAATCAAGATGTAGCAGTGCACTTAACACATCGATAGGGCCGATCTTATATACCCATTGTATTACACACTGAGGACATCCAATTTTCTGAAGTGGCTTCATGTTATCGAGTTATGAGACTAATTTACCCTCATGGTACATGTACAGTAGCTCTTTCAGCATCCAATGCTAATATGACACTTAGACAGTCTGGCCACATCCTTGTCCTCACGGGATATCGAGATGACCGTGCTCTAATAGCACATTTACCATAAAGAATCGAATCATGTCCTGGTGTGTTCCACATACGCCTACACAATCTATACATTTACACAAAAAATGCGTTATTTCAGTTCCCATAAGACAGTTTCATGGTCTAATAATAGAAGATGTTGAGACACAATCGGTCCAGGAACACGTCTTGATCAACAATGCTTAAACAGTCTGACATAAACATTAACGTCCCGGGACGTTAAGCAGTTTTGATTCTTAAATCTCCAGGGGGTCTTCGGAGACCATTGTTGTCCAGAAAGAACTACAGGTAAATCAGTATTATGACGGACACGCTAGACTTATCTAAGCATTATTGTTGAAGTCTGACACCTGCTGTTCCATTCACCTGACTCAATTTGTTATTATCAAGTTGAAGTTCAAATTTGTTGTAATGGAAGTGCATCAAATTGCTGATCCCGACAACATCTGTACTCCTGTAAAATAAATGGCACATTTTCTTTAGAGAATTATGTAAATCTATTTTTAAAGAGAATTGTTATCCGCAGAAGGAATAAATCGTGTTGATATATTAAATTGAAGAGCTTTGTTTTGCTGGAGTAATAGTCACTTTCTAGAAGATGGTAGAACACAGAGCAGAAATAATGAGATAAAAACATGTACTTCATTCTTCGGAGTTACACTTCTCTTTTAGACTAATAGTGCAAACGTACAAATGGAAACTAAGCCATGAATTCTTAACTGCTGGTACCGGTGTCAAATATTAAAAAGGAATTTAAAACATAAACTCAACCTAGTTTTAACACATTCGAGCCCTATATACATTATACATATTTAAAAATAATTTAAGATATATGATTTATAGTCATTCTAAATATTAAAAAGGAGCTTAACATAGAAACTATACTCAGTTTAAACACATTCGAGCCCTATAGACATTATTAATATTAAAAACAATGACTTAACAGTTTAACAAGCTAGCAGGTCCACCACTAAAGGCTTTTTTTTAAAATATGCTCATAATCCCAGTCAAATCAACTTTTCCTACTTTTGTTTAAAAACCATTGTTTTTCTTCAAAGAGCCAAAGTTTTTGTGTTTATCACTTTTTTGGTTTAATATGCAATGTCTGCCATATTTTTTTGTGAAGCGTAGTGAAATACAACCACATCTATGGTATTAACAGAAAAAAGCGAAGTTCGAAGTTAATATCTGAATTTGAGTGATGGCCATTTTGGTTTGCGGAATAAGATGATATGCAATCCCATCTGTTTCTTAACTGAGTGAAACTATTTTCCAAGTTTGAAACAAGTCCGTGTATTTGTTCTCAAGTCTTGTGTCCACAACGTACACACACAGACGTAAATAATACTAAATTATATGCAATGGTGGCCATTTTGTTTTATTGAACTTGGTGATATTCATACCAATTCGTCATCTTAAGGAGAAGAAGCGCAGTACAAGTTTCAAGTCAATTTGTGAATTTGATATGTAATAACGGCCAAGTTGCTTTACGGAATTTGATGAAATGCAATCCCATCCGTCGTCTAAACAGGAGGAAGCTACATACCAAATTTGAAGTTAATCCGTGAATTTATTTTCTACTTGTCGTGTTCATAACATATGCAGGCATGAACATTCTTAAATTATGTAATAACGGTCATTTTGTTTTACGGAATTTGGTGAAATGCAATCCCGTCCGTCGCCTTAACAGTAGGAAGTTACATACCAAGTTTGAATTTAATCGGTGAATTAGTTTTCAAGATAGCGTGTTCCCAAACATTTGTGACGGACGGAAAGACGGAAGGACACCGAGTAGCATTTCTAAGTCTACTATAGTAGTGGTGGAAAGAAATTACAGTTTGTAATATGGAAATGTGAATAACAGGCTTGTTGTAAATAAAGTCTTGACGCTGACAGAAACTGGAGCAAGTGATAGTCTGGTGAACGTGACAGAAGTATTGTTACGTGAAGTTGAAGTTAAAAAAGAACCCTCGTTCTTAAGGGCCTTTCACAACGGATCTGCGTAGAGTTGCGTATAGTGTGGCGTATCGACTAAGCCGAAATTAGGCTGCGTATTCATGAAAAAAATGTTGCTTCGGCGTAGTCCCTGCGTAGGTAATGCGTAGGCTGGCGTACTATGGCTTATGGTTACGTACCCTGTACATAGGCACCGCGTAGGCCTACGTACAGCATGTGCAATTGGTGTACCTACGCGTACGATTGGGAATAACAGGCGTAGGGTTGCGTACGTTTACGTGGGCCTGGCGTAAAGGGTACGTAGGTTTGCGTACGGTTTCTTACTGTGTGCGCAAGCGCCGTGTAAAAATGCAATGGACGCTCGTAGGAGCCGCGAGTGCAGCTCTTGGCGCTATATAAACTATATACGTTTTCTGATCCTCAAACCACTGCTGCCTGCTGTCCAGAACACATCATATTGATACGCTGTTTCTGCAGCTTCGTCGGACTGGCGTAGGGTAGCGTAGCCTACTATTGCGTAGGCGTGGAGTACAGTAGCGATCGAAGTGTCAATTGCGTAGACTTGCGTAAAAAATGCGTACCTTCTGCGTCTAGTGTCTACGCGGAAAGTACGCTAAAAAAAATAAACATGTTTATTTGTTTGAGTCCATCTCTCGTACCCCTTTGCGTCCCTTAGCGTATAGTTACGTAGGCTAGCGTACGCTCGGTGTAGTCGGTACGCAACATTACGTAACTCTACGTATGGCCCGGTGTGAAACCCGCTTTACATACACGTTTATATAAATCTATTTACTTCCACTGGTTAGTCCTCTCAGGGAAGCGATCTACCAACAACAAGAGTCTAGAGAGGTTTGGCAGATTGATTTACTTCCATTCGCAATTTAATGTAAGAAGGATCTGCTCTACGCGAGATTTACTCCAAGAAACAAGGTATCATCTGTCTATAACCAATATACAATAAAGACGTCTGATTCCCGTGCGCTACGCGATACTATGGAAGACAACGAAAGTTTGAATGGACAGAGAGTTTTTCAGGGTTTTTGTTTTTCTCAGTTTGTTTTTAAATCAATTTGTGTTACTGTACTATTGCAGACAAATTTTGGGTGCAAACAGCATGACGACAAGTACGGAAACGGCCAGTTATTACTGGTATTGTTAGTATGCTTCTCAAGATATTATGACTACCACTGAGGAGTTTAACATGGTAAAGTATAGTAACAACTCCGAAGAAAGATAATGAATTCATTTTGAATCAACGTTTCGGTTTATAAATCAAACCATCATCAGGAGTAATTTTAACTAGAGACATAGGTAAATAATTTTTCTCTCTTCATTTATTCAAAATATATACAAACAGGTGACTAAAATACTTTGGGCATTTAAACTTTAAAATAAACAAGGTTTGAAATAACTGTCTTAAAAATTACATAATGTAAGTGTATCAGCAAAGATTCAAACACACTATCTCACATTGCTCTTATGAGACCAGTGAGATTTACAACCATATGTATAGTTGTGAAAACTTTCAGTATCTGAAATTTATTAATGTTCCCTACAGCAGCAGATGACAGTCCTATTAAATGCCCCACTCTGAGACAAATTGTATCTGACAATACGTTAATCATTGATAATGCAAACCACTGGGCTCCATTGCCGCTTAAAGAAGCACTAGTTATAAAAACAAGACGCCCCACTCTAAATCAAGGGATTAAAGCCGGTAAAGAATTAGAGTTATTCTAGTCATAACTATCCGACAAGTTGTCTGCCATTTGTTTCCAAAATTGATAAGCTTAGGTATTTACTAGTCCAATGTTTCAAGATTGGTTTGCAATTTAAACTATTTTATGATCACGTGTGTTTCTTAAATCCTAAAATCTTATCATGAAAGCTTCTTATGCTATCACATGGGATTATCTTTGGGTCAATGTGAGATAATGTGTTTGGCTCTTTGTTGATACACAGACATTATGTTATTTTTAAGACAGTTATTTGAAACCTTGTTTATTTTAAAGTTTAATTGCCCAAAGTATTTTATTCACCTGTTTGTATATATATATACCTATGTCTCTAGTTAAAATTACTCCTGATGATTAATAAACCGAAACGTTGAGTCAAAATGAATTCATTATCTTTCTTCGGAGTTGTTACTATACTTCAGCAGTCTTGAAAGTGAAATTGCTATAATATGAGTGATGATGAAGAAAAATTTGTCAGAATAGACCACTGAGCTTTCTGATCAGGTTTTTATACTTATCTTGCTGTATGTACATTTCATCATACTGTAATATTCAAAAGAAATAATTTTTCAAAAGTCCCCAGAAAATTATATTGGATTGCAGTGTGGTTTATGTTTTCTCCTAAAGCTTCATGAATATGTTAATTTTTAATCAAAACGGATAATCTGAATTAAAAACAAGCCTGCTGTTTTTGCTATTAATTTTTGGATTTGAACTATATAATTATGGGTAAGTATGTTCCGATTTATGACATACGCCAAGTAGGCCTAAATATGTTTATTTGTACTGTTTTTATTATCTCATTTAACTTAGCATGTAAGTGTATTTATTGAGAAAAAATATATAATTGTCCAAAAATATTTAATTAGATTTTTGTTTTATTTCTTGTTAGATTTCACTCTCTTTTCTCATGAGGGCTTGTTGAAATACGTTTCAATTCAATCTCTTTCTATCAAGTAATTGTCGCGGGTAGGACACTTAGCACTAGCTCCGTGTCGTCATAAAAGTGAAACACCATTGAGTACGACCTTAAACACCTATTAAACAAACAATCAAACCGTATAATTCTATTCTAACTTTTTCAGACTTTGACTATCCTGCGTGTTGTTCTACATCTTGGTTATCTCTCTAACTGCAATTAAATAAATGAAATCGACTTTTCCCTATCTATTTTTTTGTTGGAGAAACAATATACTACAAGAACAACAAAAGTTTCGAGCCAATGCAAGCGACATGCCGGAACATCCTCGTTTCTTTCCAGCTCTCCCAGGCCATTAGATAATGGCAATGGCTTGCAACTCGATGCTTTTGATGGCGCACATAGCCCATGGTAACTATATTAGTTTATTACCCAGGAGTTTATTACCCGGGGAAAACAGTACATCAACTACAGATGAATATTTATGTGAAATGAAAGCGTTATTCTAAAGAACTAGACATCAGTTCGCTATTCTTCGCTGGCACTACAAGAAATTTGCTGTTAATGGAAAAACATTATTGGAAAGAAACAGACGCGGTTATTCGATGCAGTAGGCCTATATTTTGTATCAATAAAGAAAGAAATTGAGTAAAAAACTTTTTCATCTATAGATATTAGGCCTACTCACAATTGGTTTTTGCTTGAGTAAATCAGAAGGTCTGCATCTGGCATATATATATTTCTTTTAAGAAAATTTTAGCCAGCTATTTTTAAATATTTGTGCCTGATTGGAAAGAAATTAGATTCGATAGAAATAGACCTCTTTTCGCCATTCGGCTTAGTTTATATAAAAATAGATTTGTTTTAAATTAAAATGCTACTCTCAAATATACATCTATTGCTCGAGACGAGTAGGGAACCATAGAGACCGTGGTTTGCCTTTCGGCGCTGTGCAATAAGTAGATATATATTTGAGATGAAAATTCCATACAACTAGCCCGCGGTTTCCTATTCGTTGCAGTGCTGTAAATAAATATTTGATAAGATGAAAACGCTATTCAACAGAACTAGACCAAGGTTATACAGAGAGATCTTCATTTCGGATGAAAATGATGCACTCAATCATCCATTTATTGTAATGGACGAATAGCAAACCAGACCTCGGTTCGCTATTCCTCGTTGTGCCGTATAATTTACAGGTATCTAAGAAAACGCCATTCGAAATATTCAGACCGCAGTTGGCTATTCGACGAATTCTTATATTTTGCAATTTGACTTTCAAACGCTTTCAAAATATTCAAACCGCGATTCGTGACGGTAGGCCAAATAGATATTTGATGATATTCGAAAGAAAACTCCATCAGCTCGCTATTCCTCGCTGTACCATAAGGTACATTTGTTAGAAAAGAAGCGCCATTCGAAAGAAGCAGACTGCGGCTCGCTCTTCTTCGCGGTACAATCTTCGCGGCTTGAGCAAATAGGTACATAACTGGTTCTTTCCAGAAAAAGTCATTTACGGAACAAAACTGGTTATGTGCCCCCAGTTTCTGACCCCGAGATTAGTACCAGTGTAGCTAAACTTAGAACAGATTTTGCACAAGTTGCTAACACTAAAAACTACCCTAATATCATCACGTCTGAAATACAGTATATTTGTAGGCTACCCCAAAATCTGGATATCGTAATTAAGCCAGCTGATTAAGTCAGCTACTGTCATTATGGATAGACAGGATTACATAATGAGGCAGAACGTCAGCTAAGTAATCTTGGCCATTATAAAAAGCTATATAACTTTATTTGCCCAGAAAACCGTAGGAACTTCAATGAAATAATTTTATGTCTTTAGAGGATAACAAATCCCTGAATACTAAACAAGGTGATAATCTACTCGCAAGCCGGGTCTCCAAAAAGAGACTTCTACAATCTCCCTAAAATTCACAAACCACAGGAGAAATGACTTATAATATCAGATTATTCTTCAGAATCTTATCATGTCTCAGAACTTATAGATTACAACCTCAAACCAATTGCTAACAGGCATCCCAGAGGACTTTTTTAATAAGTTATCTGAAATTCAGGTTGATAAAGACATCATATTAGTTACACTTGACGTAGAATCTATGTACACAAATAT
>JAQQZZ010127678.1:0-14042 GCA_030265115.1 Mopalia vespertina | reverse complement strand
GTCGCGTTATGTCGTTGATACCTGACATATAACATGGCCAAAAGAAAATGGGGAAGGTAAGACGGCATTTAGGTCTAGACAGCAGCTATAATTAATACTGCATGTCATTGTGGATACGCCATCCGCTGTAGCCAGTGTAGGGCCTTTAGCAAAGCCACTATTACACAGCGGGCTGTTGTACTGATTAGGTCAGTAACATGAGCGGATTGAATGCCCAGGGTTTCTAGCGGGCTGAATTCCCAGCGGACTGAATGTCCGTATCCCCCTGGATCTAGTTCCACCCGGCTGCCATATTTCGCTTTACTAGTGACCACTACACCTTAGGTAGCGTTTCTCACGAGATGTTTACATAAACAACGCCAAAAAACTGATTTCCATACACCATAACAGTGGAGGAAACATACTAAAAATTAAAATATAATCTTTAAGTAAAAGATTCCGATTGATCCAGGAAACAAACATAAATATTATATTATCTTACGTTGTTGTTGCAGGCTCAGTTCAGTGTCAGTTGTCTACATGCGCACCATAAAAATGTAGTTCAACAGATTTCAACGTCGTTGTGGGGGTTTTAAAACCCATTTTATTTTATGTTTCAATTCACCGGAAAATAAATTTCATGTTTATGTTAAGAAAAGGAAGAAAATACTTGTTCATGCATGTTTTTTTGTGGAGCACATTCTGTGCTGACACAAGGCAAGACTGGAACACTGTGAAGCGGTTCCTCTTTACGCAGTTAACCTCAGGTGACCCCGGAAGCTGGTTGTCTCAAGGGAAATAACTCAAAAGCAGTCTTTTTTTAAAAAAGAGAACCTCTTTTTTAAAAACTTTACGATCTAAATTAATGCTTATAGGTACAGTTTAAAATTTAATATGTATCATAATTGGACAAAGTGTTGAAAATTCGAAGAAAAGTGATGGTGTTACCTTGCTAGCCTTCTGTAGGGGCCTTTGTCATTTACAATTTTCAAAGAGTGGCGAAATATGGCCGCTTAATCGTGTGTTGATTCAAGGTAAATTTAGATTTGTTGTTGTAAATATACACATATATGGAGCTAACAAAAGGGTATATATAGTATAAGGTTATTCACACATCTTATCTTTTCTGCCGGCAAATTCCCGTTATTTATATTGAAGAATGTTGATGTTGGCTTCATGTGCGTTCCGGCACACGTGCACGTAGTCCGAGGTCGGAGGGATTCAGACGATAGGTTTTTAGTTATTCTCTGACGGGTAAAAACTAAATTATGTTAATATGAGAATATGCAGAGAAGGTACAAAACGGCCAGTTTCAACAAACAGCCAAAAAAAAAAGCTGAGTAGCTAGCAGGTCCATCACTAAATGCTTTTCTTTTTTTTTTTAAATGTGCACAATCGAATTCCCAGAAATTTTATTTGCCTTGTTTTTGTTTACCGGCAAAGATGAAGATGGATGTCTTTCACACATTTTGCTGTCTAAGTGAAATAATGTAAACTAAAGACAAAAACAAACAAACTAAATATTCCAACGGATGGAAGAATCCTACTAATCATTAGATCCAGATACCATCGATATCAATCCTTGATGAATATTGAGCTCCACTAAATTCCCCATAATTATGAGTTAGAGGGCCAGTTGATGTGTCATCCCTTGTTGGCAGGATACTATATCGTAGTATATAAGAAAGAGTAAAAGTATAAATTTATTGAAACGAGTCCCTGTGGAAAAAAAATATGTGGAACTAATTGGCAAAGAATACATAAGCTTATTAAATTTATTGTCATACTCAATTTTTAATCAAAACTTTCTACTGAGGTTGTCCTCAAGTGAACAAAAAGAAAGAAAGAAAAAACAGTATATAATAGTCCATATTGAGTACATGTAATAATCTGGTTTTTTTCCCCCCACTGTTAAAATAATATCTGGAAGAGACTTCCATCCAGTTTTTTAGGTGAAATTGATGTAACTAAGGATGACAATGTAATCATTTTTCTTTTTCACTTTTAGGTCAGAAAGCTGTGATCCAGAATTACTGTAAGCTTTGAAGAAATAATTGTTTTTGGAAATACGTCAGTGAAATGGGTGTGTCATTGGAGAGGGTGCAAAATAAATTTGCATGTATTATCGGAGAGCTTTGTAACGAACCAGACGTTCTTTCAGAGTTTGCTATATGGCTGGACTTGAGGCTAGCAGAATACAAGGCGAAGGGAGCCATATCCTTAGGTAAGAAAATCAACTATATTTGAATTTTATATCCAATTTATTAGGTAGAGAATTTAGTGAAACTGTTTTGAAGATCAATTTGTTGTATATGTGTGTTTATTGATACAGTGGTTTAAAAAGATAGATAGAATTACAACTCTGGTCTATATATGGATCCTGGATTGTATATATAAATTAATTCAATTTACTTACATAAAATTTATTTTATTTTATATTTTTTGCACTTGGTCCACACTTGTAATTGATTTTTGGTGAAATCTGTCATCCACCAAATGTGAATGACCTCTAGCATAATGGGAAATCAGTTTTGTTTAGCTTCAACCTGAACGACGGATTGTGTGTTAAGATAAGACTTAGGAAGGCAGGCAATGCGGCTAGGTCCCAGTGGTCAAAATGTTGCCTGTCTACCTGTCATTGACAAGTGGATTTTCACAAGCGACAGGTGAAAATAAAATCCGCTTGTCTCCAGCGACAGGTTATTTTTAATAAAGAATTAATTTTTTTTTTTTTAATTCTGTGTAAATTGATAAAAAAGATGAGTGTGTTCACCTATTCTTTGCTCAATGAATCACCAGAGTGACATTTCAAACATTGATGTTTTCATATTGAAAATAATAAATATGATCCTTAATTTGCATCTAAGTGACTGTAGGCCCTATTTTACTTTACACACCAAAATAAGAGGACAAGTAGAAATTGACAGGAGACAGGTAGAAAATAAAAATACCTGTCTCTTAGGACAGGTGGAAATTTTAAAACATTTCAACCCCTTCTAGGTCCTAACCTTGAATTGAAAAGTTAAGTTTAAATTTAAAGCAAACAAGAAATCAAACGAGTGTTTTCATGCACTGTATATTACGATGGGTAACAGATAACTTTGACCGTGCAGATCGATCGATTGGTCTTTGTAACTCGTTTGTTGACTGATCTTAAGGTGTTTCTCCTAAATGCACATGGGGGTGTACCTCAACAGTCAATCTCCACCACGGCTAAAAAAAATCCAAAGATGATCGGGAACTGCTGTCGGCTTAGGCGAAATTGATGTCCTTGTCGACATAAATGTTTTTTTAAAATGTAATTCCTGACCTGGGGGACGTAACTTCACATAACCATCTAAAAGTGTCCCTCTACTGGGATGCCTGAACCCCAAACACACACATTAAGTTCATCATCTCGTCAGACTTTAATCCAACTCATCCATTTCACAATAGGTTACCTATACCTGTTCTTGTATTGCTAAGGATGTGAGCTCTAAAATGGATGTCAGCAAAACAAAATAAATGTATTTAATGTGTATGAGTTATGGATTTGATCGATTGCATGATGTCCTGTATAAAGAAATTGGGGTTTATCATCGTATTCAAGGGTATTTCACTTATATGACGACACATTGTCCACTTCACACTGTTTCTTGCCTCATTACGGTAGAAAACTGAGAGGAAACCTCATAAAAACCACGCCAGCGATTGCCAAAGCCACATCATGTGACTCACTGATGGTCGACAGGCAGACTCGATCCCATATACCTGGGAAATGACAAATTGGAGTAGGATTATTAAGCGCACACGCTACCACTAAGCCACGGCCGTGGGCCTCAAATACCAGGGCAAGTGAAGAAAAAATGCAAAACTTCCCTGCAATCTGAGATCAAACATAAAGAATTTCCCGCCACTCACCCTTGAAAACTATTTAAAATTTCTGGCAACCACCAATTTTCAGATTAAAAATATCCAACTATATTTTCTATTGCCTTTGTTTTCTTTACTATATGTTCAATCAAATTCAAGGTTGTCAGTGTGAAGGCGAAGGGCATGTGTCAATGAGCCAAACGTCTGCAGCTCCAACGTAGTTCAGGGGTTTTCTATTTGTGCTAAATACACAGCGTAGATTTGCTCATAAAACATATGTACCATAAGTTTAAACTTGTATATGTGCTGAATTCAACTTTGCTCAGTTTGATATCGACAGCCATGACCTACGGAATGAGTTCAAAAAAAATTTAAAAATATTTAAAAAATTTGCCTGGCGAATTTTCCTTGAGATGCTGCGATCTTCCTGGCAATGACATTGCTTTATTGCCCATTTTTTCTAACCCTGTCAAATACATTTCAAGTGCTTCCTTTGTTGTGAATTTAATGTTCCCCCATTCCATGGCTTGGAACATACTATCTGTGTCCATAATCATATAGACAACATATATATGTTACATATAACTTGTCATAGCTTTTAAAAGTGTTTTTCACCAAAGTTAAGCCCTGAAAATAACAAAGCCATTTCTTGTGTTAGGCTCCTTCCAGATGTCAAATTGATATTCTTGTAACCACCTTTTCTTTGTTTTAGAATGTTCCGGTGAAAGCCCTAACCCTACATGGTTAAGAGGTTACCAAAAACCACCCAAGAGAATAAAATCTCCTCCGATGGACACAGTTCTCCATTATGAATCCGCTCAACGATATAATGACAATGTATCTCATGAACTTTCTGGACGACTTTCACCAGATGTTGTACTTGTAAAAGAAGAGCGTTCTGATGGTACAGACGTTTTTCCAGTCCATGTTTTTCCACACGAAAATTCCTCTGATGTCAGAAACAATTCTAGAAAAAGGTTTTTAGAAGAAGGCAGCTCAATCATTCACTTGAATGAAAACAACCCGTATAAATTACAAAAACTGTCATTATCAACATCAGTTCTAGAACCTGTCAATCAAAGTCTCATGTCTATTATCAGCGAAGGTACAGCACATGATTCTTCCCACATGGCGGAAAACCCAACAAATAATGTTAGCAGCATTAATTCATCTGTAAAGGGAAATAACTCTTCATCCATTCAGTTATCAGGTTCCATGCCCCCATCTTCTAGTGGTCAGTCAACAAGTCAAGGATATGGCACTAATTCAGGTAGGTGTTTTAAATTCACTTTTTTCTAACCCCAGGTAATCCATCGGTGTGTGTGTGTGTGCCAGATATTTGTATTGTTTTCACATCACCTGAACTCATGGTGTCTGCTCCTCCACACAGAACCAACGCTACATGTATATTACACTGACTGATTGTCAATGTTAATTTATGGCCCTAGATGTCTTTTGCTCTATTTTGCTCACGGGATCGAGTCCATCTGTCTACCCTCAGGTATATGAGTGAAATCACATGATGGGGCTCCAGCAATTGCGGAGGGGAGCTACATGGTCCCCTCTCAATTTTTCAATGTATTTAAGCAAATCCATGTAACAGTGTGAAATGGACATCCCTCGACATACACGTGAAATGCACTTGACGTTAAACCCCAAACAAAATATTTTAGCAGTTAGGAGCCCGTTGGCAGGACCTATCTGTAGCCATGGTTTTCTCCAAACTTGGAGGCAACATGAAACCGATCTATTTTGTAATATGTTTGTATTGCATCTTTGATTGTCTTGTCTTGTCATTGTTTTTGTGCCATTGGCGTCGTAAGGTGTTTTCTTTCACCTCTAGGGATGAGATGCCATCATTTGTGTATACTAACATATAGTATGTCAGACTCCAATCAAACATACAGTCTATTAGGGCATGATTTATTAGTGAGCTACCGGTAGAGCTGTCACGATTAATCAAAATTTTGATAAATCACGATTCAGACCTCTCGATTCAGTTCACAATTCAGTATACTCAAATTTTGATTCAGTTTGATTTGTTAAATTGAGACATCAGTTTTGTTATTTAACACTTGCCGTCATGCCATGTCAGACAAAATTGTGTGCAATCTTAATTCAGACATGATTTTGTCTTGTATATGAGCTAGTATTACGCGCTTAAAAACTGCATAATAAATTCAAGTATTTAAGTTTATTCTTGTCTATTCCTTAATTAGTAAGTACCGTTAATTCATATCGCTTCGCTGTTGTCATACACCTCTTGGATATGATTGGCTGACTGTTGTCATGCAGTCTCCAGGCTTCGTGAACTTGAAGACTTGTACTCTGTTATACACACAAAGCAATACATGAACAGAAAATATACATGTCATGGAGATTACCAGAACAAAACACATATCGTACAAATATTCGGATGTTTTTTAACATTATTTACTCGGATCAAAATTATATTTAAGCTGTGTTTTCTTCCAATAGAAAAAAAATCAAACACTGCAACAGCCCTGCGTTAACTGTGTATATACAGTAATATTCCGTATGTGTTATTCATTGGAACTAAACTTCAAGCTACATTGAATCTACATGTTATATCAACATTTTGTATACGGCAGTAAAACTATCATCTGTATTTAGTTTCAGAAATAAAAACTTTGTTCGATATCTCGGCGCCTTTTCTTTTATATCAGAAAATATTTAATAAAACTTTCATTTGAACATTCAAAATTCAAATTTTTTTCAGGAAGTGTTAAAAATATGTAAACTACAAACTCTTCCCATGCGCTCTACTGTTGTGTTCTCCGCAGAAGGGCTGTTATAAGACTACTGCATGACTGCTATTTATACAACCCATATGCGGAGAGTTGATTTCAGTACACAAGGCTTTTAGTGTTATTACGCAAATTTAAAGAAAGTTAAACTATTAAAGCATAGTGCACTTGTATTTTTACTAGTTTAGTACCGGGTATTGCGGCCAACAACTGACAGAAACACCTTTTTGTCTAGTATCGGATTTGTTGAAAAGTCCTACTGACGCATATATCTATAGGCTGCTACTGGAATCGAAAGAATCGAGAATCGAAAAAAAATAATCGAGAATCGAAAAAAAATAATCGAGAATCGAACCGAATCAAACAAAGGTCGAATTGTGACAGCCCTAACTACCAGTGGAACCGAGACTATAGTTAACCTTATCTGCCTATCTGTTTGGCCATCTGACTCTCTGTCAAGCTGATTAAATTAAAATTAAAGTTTCAGATCAAGTTTTTTTCTCACAGTTATGTTAATATTTTTTTAATTTTAGGCCCATTTGGAATTTCATATAATGTTTGAGTTTAAACATTTTTTGTTAATTCAGAAACTTGTGTGTGTGAGTTTCTCTAGAACATGAGATGATTCGTCGGTTTTTATTGATCAACATCCCTGTGTCAGTGACATTCATTTAGAGCATTATAGGCTGTAATGTACCTAGGTGGAAAAGTTTATCCTTTACAAAAAAAAGTACCACGTCCATAATGCAAATGAACTGAGAATGGCTACCGAGCTCACCACAGTTTTTTATTTGCCGTTGATGTTTGCCAACTGACTGATTGTCAGATGAATTCGTATGGTTATTTAGAAAATGCATGTGCAACTTGACAACTGCTAAACACGTTTTTTTATGGTTATTTTTAGATCGAATCTTGTTCACCTGCATAAGTGATAAAATTACATGTAGGTCAAACATCTGTTGTTTATCCGGGATTTGTTTTTCTTGGTGACTGAGGCTCTAGGGCCCATGGCCTTCCTTAGAGTTGCCGTATTTCAGAGGCCATAACACATTGCTTGTAGCCAACAAACCATAGTTTATATTACTCCGTTTAGACAGAAACAGATATCCTCTGCTTTTCTCTAAATGTCAATCTTTGCAAAAATTGACAAATACTGACAACTTAAAGGGAAAGGCAACTGTTTTTCGAACTAAACTTATTATTTTTATTGCACATTCTAAGACAAACATCTGTATTACACCTGGCCACTTGCATGCGAGTAAGCATAGCCATTAGTTAGTTATCTTAACAGGCGGAACTGATGTCATTGGTCGAAAACACGGTCAGTCACCAGTTTGTCAGTTTGCTTATGGATGCATTGGAAGTCATCTATAACAACACGTTGATACACAAGCTTGGTCATCCAAGTGCAATCTTAATCTGTTGTATACATATCAAAATACTGTAGCTGTTTGAGTAACACATATATACATTAAGGATGTTTTCAGGTAATAGGGTTTTTAGAACCAATAGAACACCATAATATTTTATTGGAAGAAGTTTTTCATTGACGGATTTAACATTACCGTAATCAATTTTGTTACTTAATACTAGGTCAAGTTGAGTACTGACTGTATAAAAGGCTAATGTAACCCTACCAGTATCATTTACTCTTAATATACATGTCCATT
Organism: Mopalia vespertina; assembly: GCA_030265115.1. Lineage (NCBI taxonomy): Eukaryota > Metazoa > Mollusca > Polyplacophora > Chitonida > Mopaliidae > Mopalia > Mopalia vespertina. Next base: position 5,773 of record JAQQZZ010127678.1, on the reverse strand, counting down.
TGTGTTTAAACTGATCATAGATGGTATACATAAGATGAACTTAAAGCGATACTCAGCCCTGCAATAAAATGCATATATAATGGGCATCATTTCTTGTGTTGAATTATGCTCTCTAATTTTCTAATCGAGCTATATCCATTTTATAATTGGATCTTAAACATTAGGTATAGCTTAAATTACAGTCAAATTCATCCACGCAGCCATGTCTTGCTACTTTAATCACTTAACACAAGAGCTCCACAAATATTGACCAATCAAATATCTTTCTTGTCATACAAGGGGGCTTACGTCACGAGACCTATAGAGTCAACTGTTTAAACTTTGACAGAAGTTCACACCAATGACCTATAGTATATAGGTCATTGGTTCACACATGTTATAACCTGTAAGTTACACACAAGAGTGTAAGTCGCGTGACGTCATAAATATTTTTTTATAAGATGAAGAAACGACAAGTTGATATCATATTTAAGTATGTTCAATATTAACCTTTCACGGGATATTAGGGTTATTGCAGCCAGGAGTATCACTGTAAAAGAAAATGGCTGGTGAGAGTGATTGTAACGGCAGACAAAGTGTTGCACAGATAATTATCCTATAGTATGGGGTAAGAAGGGTATGTCCGCATATTCTGGTCAGCAAACCCTGAGCCCTGATGGAACCGTGTTCAAAAGCACTGGGCTCTCTAGCTAAGGGCAGTTTGTTTGAAGAGTAGCAATGCTGTCTTTACTGCAGGAAAATTAACTTTCCAACATTATGTTAAAACACTTCACATCTTGGTTGCGCTAGTCACTAGTGTCAATTATAGTTGGAATACACCGCCATCATATACAACTGAAATACCCTTAAGCACGGCTTAAAACACCAATTAATCAATCAATCAATCAAAAGCACCGGTTTGGACATTACATTATTTCTTTAGCTGCTATTTTTATAAATTTGTCTTTAAATGTTAGCGTATCAGTGATTGAGCAGTACCCACTTCACAGGAACAGGTGACATCAGTTGCCCAAATTGGCTTTGATCTCCTACTACATCATTGTACTTCCTCTTATCCCAAAATTATATTAAATATATACTGGGCTGTATTAAACAAAGCGGAACAGTACTTATGATGACCCACCCTACTGGAGACCTGCCCTCTGGCTAAGGGCAGTTTGTTTGATGAGTAGCAATACTGTCTTTACTTAGCACTGGAGGAAAATTAACTTTCCAACATTATGGAAACGCTTACATCTTGGTTGTGCTAGTGTCAGTTATTGTTGGAATACACCACCATCATAGAAGTGAAAAACCGTTAAGCACGGCGTAAAACACCAATCTTTCAAGCCACTTGACCCAGATCTATAAGTAGCAGGACTAAGCCGATTGATTATGACGTCTGTTATGTGTCTTGTGATAGTCCCGTCCTGTTGCTGTCTGTTGATAATCACATCCTTGATTACACCCTTCACCAGTTTGGCCAACACATCATCAAATAATGAATGAAATAATATTTAATATGGCTGAAAACCCTAATCAACCAATCACATTAGGTTTTAGAAAGCACCATGGCTCATTCAGTGTGCATTGGATAGCTCAAAAGTAGAATCTTGCCATATAAGTGAAATGCCCTTGAGTACAATGTTAATCAAACAATCAGAAACAGCAAACTATTGATCCATGTGTGAACAACTGGAGCCTCTTTAACCAAATGTTGTACGACAATAATATCTCATACGATATTTTACACCTATAGATTAACACAATGAAATTTTATCGTATGATATTTTTTTGTTATACGACATTTTGTGAAAATGACCCCAGGCCTTTAAATGTAATTTATTCTAATGGTGTTATTTTTTTTGTGTCACCAAGAAGGTAACCATAGGTAGTGTTTTCCAAAATACTGCAAAATATTTTGAGCTATGCATTGTAAGATTGTGTGATGGAAAAGTCCTAAATCTGAAACTTTGTTTTAATTTTATTTCCAGAGGGTTCTCCCAAAGGTCCTTCATCACGTCGCATCAGTAGTATGAGTACATTTAGTAAGTCTGCCAGTGTTGGCTCCAATCTCAGCCGACAAGGTCGTGATAAAAGTCCATCAAGCGTTCCCGAGGCTCCCGATCAACAACAACCGCCTCCATCAATACCCTTCCTAGGTCTCGGGGTACAGGGTCTTAGTGCTTTTCCAAGTTAGTTCAGGCCCAACTTTTTTGTTTTCTAGCTACCGCATAACATGGTTAAGTTCCTATAGATTGATTCTTGTTGTGAGTTGTGACATTTACAAAATCTAAATTATCTTTTGTTTTGGGGGCCTGCAGGCGTGATTCAGTGGGTAACGCATTGGACTACTGATCCTCCTTCAATCAACCTCTCATATGTTTGAATCCCACACTGGACCTCCGGGGCTGTATTCATAAAGCTACCTAAGTATTTCTTAAAGTTAAGAAAAACTTAGCCAATGTTCAAACATCACTTTGAATACTTAAACATTAAGGGTAGTTTGTTTGAAGAGTAGCATACTGTCTTTACTTATAGCACTGGAGGAAAATTAACTTTCCGACATCATGGAAATGCTTCACATCTTGATTGTGCTAGTGTCAATTCTTGTTGGAATACATTGCCGTCATATAAGTGAAATACCCTTAAGCACGGCATAAAACACCAATCAATCAATCAATCAATCAATTTTTGTGGTGTTAATTGATAGATTTTAAGTGAAAGTTTAAAAATAGAAATGTATTATTTCACATTTAAACGGTTTTCAATGAAATACGAAAGGCGGAAATTTGGCTAAACATTTCTTAACTTTAAGAAATACTTAAGTAGCTTTATGAATACGGGCCTAGGTATACAAGCGAGTCCCATTATGTAGCTCCCGCAATTCAACATTTTGTTTTAAAGAGGCTTCCTCTTGGTTATCCACCACATTTTAAGTAAGGCAGAGTAAGAAGTGGTCCATCTTCGTATGAGTGAAATACCCTTGAGTATGACCTTAGATCCCAATTAAAATGTGTCCTGTCTGAAGAGATTAGCTGGTGGATTTTGCAACTAGGTTTTTGTATGGTTTTCAAACTATTGCACATTTTCAAAAAAGGCTTTTAATGACATACCCTTGACTGGGAAGATATATGCAAATACAAACAAACCAAAATCTATTTAGTTTAAGTTACATATTATTGAGAAGAGAAAAAAAAGATTTTGAAATTTTTGCTCTGTATTCTACATCGACAATTTGACGTCAAATAATTGTCCTATAGTTTTAAGGTTTATTGCTGCAGAATGCTCTCCCAGAAATTGTATACATGTAGGTAAACAGTATGAAGCTGAGGTTTAATAAGTGCCTAGTTTTTGTGATGTTCTAAATTATCCATTTAAATTAGCATTGTATGTCCTGAAAGTGAGTCTTACTTTCAATGGGATGGCAGCAGGAATAGGGATCAAGTTCACTCACCAAGGCTATTGTATGGTCCCCTGTTACCATTGGGCTGGCACACCCTCGAAGGAATGGAATAAAAGAACTTAAGTGTGACATCAAACCCCAATCAAACAAACAGTTTTGTATCTTATCATTGTTTTTAGGCAGTTCTTGTCAAGGCTGGTTTATTTCATCCATTGGGCTGGCACGGCATCCTATGAATGAACAAAACCCTGATGTTCAGCGTAATAGCAGAATCACAGAGATTAATGTTAGTGAACTTTTTTAATTCACAGGTCTGAGTAGTAATATAGCAGGGCGTTTAGCTGGTGGAAGCTTCATCAGCAAAGTTTTACTAGCCAATGCTGACGCTCTCTGTGCAGCCGCATCACCTCTTATACAGGAAGACATTCCCTTGTAAGTATAATATAAAAAAATAGTCCATTACTTTTACAAATTTAATTTGCACATATTATGATCTTTAGCTTAAACCAACATGTCTTCTCTTCTGCTGAAAACCCATCTAATCACATTTTTAATCTTGAAACTATTTGACCTTAACTAAAACTTTAATTAAAACTTATTTACCTTAAGCTTTCATGGTGTATCTAGTACGTCTAACATATGTAATGTCGGACTGTGGACATATTGAAGCTTTTCAATCTGAAAAAATGTAAACTATTGAATCAATTTGATCTTGAAAAGCGAAATATTAAAGGTGAAATATTGATTGTTTTTTGCCCTTGAAAACAATAAATGTTGAAATTTTTTTTACTCTTAAAAAGTGGGAAATCTTTAAACTATTTTAGACTTTAAAAGTTTGCAATATGGGAGCTTCTTTGAATTTAAAAAATGTAAAAAATTATTCATTAGCCTCTAGTGGATTTATTTCTTGTTGCTTTCTTTTTGAGAAATGAAAGGTGCTCAAATATTAAATCTTGGAGAAAGTTTTATATTTTATATACCCAAGTTTGATGACAATATTTTCAGATGTGAATATGAAGAGAGGTGTGTGATGAACAATTATTTTGGAATAGGTCTGGACGCTAAGATAACATTAGATTTTAACAATAAACGAGAAGAACACCCAGAGAAATGCAGGTAAGCCATTCATTTCTTTATAAAGGCCAATTGGCACAGTTGGACTTTTTAAATTATTTATATTTTTTTGAAGGTGTGGTGTTTGTTTTGTTCTTCATAATGAAATTCCATTACTGGCAGTATTTTGATTGGTCAAGAAAACGATATGAAACAACAGATAATTCAAATTTAAACAAATATGGGAAATCCCTTGAAACATTTAAAACAAATTTCATTGGGAGAATAACTAGAAGTATGCAACTGCGATATAGATGAGCTAACCGGCATTGGGGACCGAACCACCTGTTATAATGTATCATGTGACATAGCACACAAGAAAATTCCGAAGAACGCAACTTGATGCATTATGGGAAACTTCGTGTTCATAATGTCGCTTTCTAAATGAAACACCTTTACCCAGTGCAAGATGTGCCTGTTACATAGACCATGAACAGCAATTAATTTGACGATTTATAAAGCCAGTCATCCGAACGAAAAACACTGGCTACGCAGTAGCTGATCAGAGACAAAATTACCCAGAGTTCCTCATAACTAAAAAGACACATGTCTGAAATGTGATGTCACCGTTTCTGGCTGTTATATAATGCACTGAGAGTTTATCCAGATCATGTGATGATAAATCGCTGTTAGAGCATGATCCCTGTGGCAGGAGAAATATTTTTCCAAAAAACATGCGGTGTAAACTATGCATACCTTATAACTTCTAGCAGTTAGGACACTCTTATTTTGGGACAGTCCACAGAAACAGTATGTAAGATGCCCTGTTGTAAAGCCTTTTTGTCTCTCCCAACTGCTAGAAGTTATAGGGTATTTAAAAGATTATCACTTCCCAAGGCTTTGAAATTATTTAAGTTTGATGACAGTGTGTTTTTTCTTCTTCCTGTTTTAGGAGCAGAACCAAAAACTTTATGTGGTACGGAGTGATTGGTGGCAAAGAGTGGTTACAGAGGAAGTTTAAAAACCTGGATCAGCGTGTTCAATTAGAATGTGATGGTCAGAGAATCCCCTTACCCACCTTACAGGGTATCGTTATACTCAATATTCCCAGGTCAGTCATTAATTAGCACTATTGGATGAATGTAAAAAAAATTTAATAAACATAATATGTAAGATCTCAAATTTGTCCATATATTACTTTCAAAGTTTCCCCACGAGATGTGGGATTTCATTCCAACGATGGTTGTATGACTGCTTCAAGGACAAGACCACCCAAAAACCGTGTTTTCTACATAAGTAAACATTTTTCTGTCAAATGCAATTAAAAAATTCTGA
>JAQQZZ010127677.1:7381-28508 GCA_030265115.1 Mopalia vespertina | reverse complement strand
TATGAAAATAAATGTTGTGCTTGACGGGCCGCGAAATCCATACCAGGGAAGCGGCCCTAAAACCACAATTTCAAACAGTTTAGCCTCAACAGGGCACACTCCCAAGTCGAGACAGTTGATCAGTTGGTCCAAGGTAGCGAGATTACAACAACAACGAAACAAAGCGCAGACAATGGCCTATGTATATACAGGTCATTGAGTACAGACTGCCAAAAGTTGAACACTCGCATATATTTACAGCCAACAATACAAAACCATACATTCTATTATAAAAAAATGTCAATTAAGGTGACAAATAAAGAGTGAAAATTATATTAGGCGACGGGTTTATTCTTATTCAGTATTTTTATTGTAGTCTACATCATGTTATTTTCCCGACGAATCAGACTTACATACTCTCTACAGAATCGGTCGCAATGGTAGGCCTATAAAACAAATCTTCAAATGTGCCAAATGCGCAGGGTGAATGTCCTTCTGATCAGATTGTACTTTTTTTATCAAATTCATATAGGTTGTGAGGGAAACGTCAGTAATTGAGGTCGTGGATGCTTCCACTCACCTTTTTATTTTACACAAGTAAAAAAGATTTCCGCATATGTTGAATTAAGGCTAATTTTAGATATATCGAATTCTTTTTCACATATGTGGAATTCTTTTTTACACTAGTGAAATTCTTTTCAACATAATGTAAAATAAATAATTAATTTTACATATGTTGAATTCTTTTCCACATATGTTGAATTCTTTTCCACATATGTGAAGTTCTTTTTCACATATGTAAAATAAAGTCATTTATTTTACATATGTGACAAAGAATTTCACATATATAAGAAGAATTTTTCATATGTGAAAAAGAATTTAACATATGTAGAATAAAGTTAGAAGTGATAAAACGGTTTGCCATACCCTGAAGCGGAGTTGATTAAGTTATGTAAACAAGTCCAGGTCATTTATTAGAAAGGCTTTAGCCAGAGGTATACTAATGAACAACATAGAGGGTTTTAAACGACTCTACACCGAAGCCAAAGTGGGAAGTATATTTTACTCTGGCTTCTCTCGTTCCAACGTTTCAGATATTTGATCAATTTACAGGCAGGTCACTAATGAGTGGGTCGATCTACAGGCAGGCCACTTATGAGCAAGTTGATTTACAGGCAGGTCACTAATGAGCAAGTTGATCTACAGGAAGGCCACTAGTGAGTGAGTCGATTTACAAGCAGGTTACTGATCGATCGATTTAAGGCAGGTCACTTATGGTCTTGATAGTCTTTTATTACTCTTAAGCTTAAAAAAGCTCATCAAGTCAAATTCGGTTACAACTGTTGACGGCGGACCCAGTATACTGGATAATACATAAAATGGTATTCACATAAAGAATATATTAATAATTACACAAACCAGAAAATGAAACAACTCAATAAATAAATTATGGAATGGGTTCTGAGGATATGAAAGCATCCACCAGTGCAGGCAATGGGGGACGGCCACAACTAGATGATATGACCACTGTGTTTTGGAACAATGACGTCAGTTCCGCTTTTTAAATTAACTAATTAACGGCTTTGTTAATTCGATTGCAAGTGCAATACAGATGGCTGTCTTTGAAAATATGAAATAAAAATGATTAGTTTAGGTCGAAAAACAATTGCCTTTCCCTTTAAGGTTTACTTTGTTTTAATGTGTTTTCCTGTTTAATCCGCACATTCAGCGAGTCCATGATTGACATAAATTGGAGGATATACACATTCCATTGATCGTTCTGCGGGAGTATAAACTACTCATACTTTGGTTATATTTACTCCCAGGGTGAGTCCTTTGAATCAACGTTGTACATATATACGCATTTCATTGAGTAATCAAAAAAAGCAAACAAACAAACTCTTTTTAATCTCCATATTTCGGCGATTTATTTTGCCATCATCTCATTCGCCCGATGAAAAAAAAATCGCCGAAATATTGAGGTCAAAATAGGTTTTTCGTTCTTCGGAGATACTCTTGCACTATATGCTAAACCTAGCAATGCACTTCGGAGATACTCTTGCACTATGCTAAACTTAGAATTGCAAACTAAGGATCATGCAGGTTTTCACTTACTCTTAAATGTGTGACTGGGGAGACAAGACATTTACTCATTTATATGAGTAAATCTACACACTTATGATTCCACTATACGCAAGGGACAATTGTCCTTTCACTCATCTTATATATCAATGGTTCAGTGTCGAACGGAGTATAAAGTGTTAGCAAGGCAATTGTCGTTGGAGCATCTCTTTTACTGAAAATTAATCATATATAGCAAATAATTATCTAAATATCTTTTACAGCAAAGTAATTTTAAGCAAACAATGAATATACACGTATATACATCCCTAAATAGTTGTGCATACAGCTGGAGAGTGCTATATCTGCATGGCTCCTGGATCTTTCTGGTCTAGATGATCGACAACAATATCGTGTTCTTAAGAGCTGGAAATGTGCACACCGGTTGACTTATTAGTCCCCTGTGAGTGGAACCAGTGGGGACAAGTTTACCCCTCGCCTGTCTATATCCGTCTGTCTACAACGCAATCAGTTCTTCGTCCCCTTTTTTGATTGAATTCAAAGTGTGTGTATCAATTAACAGTTCCCTTAAAGGATGAGAAAACAAAACTCGTTCGTGTTGCTTATGTTAAACCTTGCAAGTCAAACATATATGTTTGACTTACAATGTTTAGCTTTTTATTCAGCTGAGATGTAGACAGATAAGAGTAAACAGGGTTTGAATATTTGTTTCATCAGACCGCTGGGCGCCGCCAAGTTTGACCAAAACAATACACCTCTGCCGCGGCATTAATATACATTAATCGGTAACACACTAAACGTAAATCTAAAAAAATAGCAGAAATGCGTCAAGGAAAAGTAATTCTTTCTTACAAATATACATTATAAAAATTTAAAACATGAAAGTCGTCCGCTGTTGATGTATTTGACCATACTGCATGAAGTTTTGGGGGGAGATTTGCAAATTGTCATGACCCTTTGAAACTATTCGAAGTATGATATTAATTGCATCGTGGTGTGTTCTTTCTATTTTTTTCTCCCCCAAGGAGTTTCTTTTCCCCTCTCTTGACACAAGTATAACATGCATATCAACTTAGAGTTAAGTAATTGCCGTTTTGACTTTTAAAAGATACAAGTTTTCCGCACTTTCCTTTCGTTAAATGTTTGCATGCGTCTTTCTAACACATGTGCAAACGTTGAGTTTCGCTCAGTTTTGTAAAAATGTTTGCAATACAATAGCCATTTTGATTTGGGAAAACACGAAAGATTCATGTATATAAGTTCTCCGTTTTCGGATGTTAGGGGACTGATGCATTCGACTCAATACCGTGTCTTATATAATTTGCGTCAGACGATGAGCGTATTGCCATTGTATATTTGAGCGCTTGTCTTAACCCGTTAACCGGACACACTTCATTTCAGTGGAAGAATTTAAATTTCAATGTGCATTGCATATATAATTTTCCTGTCAAACAAAAAATATATCCAATCCTAGCAAACGATAATATATATTACGTTATAGGACATAACATTATTTAAATTATGAAATTATGACTTATGTTGATCTGCACTGGTCAGTAGCATGTATATTGACAAAAGCATTCTGGTTTTCTTCTCCAAACTACTCGTTAAAGCTACATATATATTCGCGATGTACATATGTAAGTAAATATAGATGTTTACTTACATAGATAGATAATTATAAGTATACATCCTATTCATTTGTAAAAACATTGATTACATTAGTCAGACTGACAGTCACGTAAGCATGTACATGCTTCATACAGGAGAACGCAATTGAAATAAACAAGGAAGTGAATGACAGGCGTAGGCCTATACAGATTGATCAAATCATCTTCTACAAAACATAAGCATTCAATCAAATACTAACCGCAGCTACATTGGCCTTAAATGTATTTCAAACAACCGCGACATGATAATATCGCAATTTGTGTACGGTACATGAGGGGCTCTCGTCAGTTGACATTCACCACGTACGGTTGTCTCACATATTATTTCACCCTGTACGGCTGATTGTCTCCCCTGAATCTGTAAACGATTTGACTTCCAGTTCCCAGGCCATAACTAAGCAATTTGGCCCTGTAACGCAATGCATTCTCAACAAAAGAATTGACCCTTTTTATCTTCAGATGAGCCTTTCTGTGGAAGCGCACTGCTCGTTATATGACATAAATACACAAACGAAACTTAGTTAATGGTTCATTAAACCAAAAACTATGAAATGTCTTTGTTCCTAGACTGACCTTTCCCCCCTTTCATGAGATATGGGCTCGTCCTGCACAAAGCGTGTCGTGAAATATCAAATCGGTTAGCTGGCTGAATAGCTGAGGAAAAGTTGGGCAGGACAGCTCGAGGCTGTAGTGACCATGTTTACGTAAAGTACTCGTTCCTATATGGTAGAGACTGTGAAGTAAGTTAGATCTCCGGAACTGACGGGCTATCCGCTTTACCCACGCTCTATGGCTGGTAGATATAGTTCTCAGTGAATAGAGGGATATACTCTGTGCGAAATGAAGCTGTCATTGTTTGAGCAGAACGGCGACTGGCCGCCCCTATACTTTATTATTTAGGGTTCAGAATGGTGTAGAGCAGGGCCTAGATTACGAACAAGTGTTCCCCTGCCGAAACCATAGCGGATCACTATATACATTTCTCAGCTGGCTTGTTAAGTAAGCTAACCTATTAACTACATGTACATGAAAATTGTGGAGATCGTACACGAACTAGCGGAGAGTGGCCTCATTAAAAGCGGGAGGCCCATGGGAGTATGGGCGATTTCGGTCCCCCCAACAGGAGGGATGTGATGGAGCGTCTGAAGCGCAGGTTTGAAGTTTACCGTCAACGCCAGAACGGCTGTGTGGGGAGATTTGAACCCAGTATTAACGGACGCTACGACCAGTGTCGACAAGAGACGCAGTTACTTCACCAACGCTGGTTAGAGAGTAAGGAAAAGAAAGCAGGCAAACAAGCAAAAACAAACAAGGACTCGAACCCATTGAGCGAACAAAGGAACCTAGTGCTATCGGTAAGCATATAACTCTGGCCAGGGGCACGTTAAGCCTGCGGGGAAACCCACCTGCTTCAAGCCTGCTCTCTTAAACGCTCTCATCTAAAACTTTAAAAGTTAACTTGTACCTCCGAACGCTTTAACTTACAATGTACGTAGGCCTAAAATAATAGATGTCCATTTCTTATTAACGCAAACTCACGACGCTTTCCTTCAAAATTTATACTTCCCAAGGAAATTGGATGTTTACGTTTTGAAATTGTTTATTTTCTCATTGAAATTTTTGGTGCCAACTTGAATATTTTATTGCCCAATACATTTGATTTATATCCACTAATGTAAACCAGTAGACCCCTATTTTGTTTTGTAGTGTACACAGTACAGCTAAATACATTAAAACTTTTTCTATGAAACTACTAAACTTAAGTGATAACTATACCTTCTATAAGGACAAGGATATATAGACACTACATATACTTTGTACTTGTTACACATCTAATTTGTACAAAGTAGGATAAACTTTATGTAAAACAGAGTTTAAATACTAAAGTAAATTGCTAGGACTTCAGATTTTAACTTGTAAAAACTTGGATTAGGCTACATGTTATTATGGACTATCATAGATACATAAATCAGCATCTAGTAAAGACTACACTTTTAATTATTACATACAAACTTAATACATTGCAACTAAAGAACAGCTATACATAGACTATTCAGCTACAGAATAGCTATACATAGAGTATAAATGAATACAGGGCAATACAATTTAATTATGTACCAGTAAGTTAAACCTACACAAAATTAATATAAGCTAACAGGGTGCATATATTCCATATGTATGGTCAAACTAACACTACTACCAAACTTAGGCCTTAGCACCTAAACTTTCTAGTTAACATCACTTTTGAATTTTTTTGTTTATATATTTTTGAATAAAGACAATTACTTATTGCACTTACATATTGATTTAAAATGTTTCTCAGTAAAAACCTTAAACTTCCAGAAAAGTTTTTGTTCAGTGTGAAATGTGATGAAGGAACAGGGTCTCCAAAATCTGTGTTTGACCTGACAGAGCTTTACATAGTAGCTGTTAACACAAAGGTTATAGCCTCCCCCTTTCTCCCCTTACTATAGAGATATCTAGGACACTTCATATACCTCTCCTATTATGTTATATGTTTAAATTGTTCCAATGCAGGGTTTTGTAGCTGTTGATAGAATGACTGCTTGTTTGACAGAGGGGGGAACATCCTCAATGTCTCCTCTCCCCTTCTGGTATGGGGGGAAATGTAGGCCATTGGTTTCTAATACTTTCACTAAACTTACACCAACAAACAACCCTTTACTGTCTTAACCCTGGTTCAGTCCACATTCAGAGCTGTTCCCTTTAACCCTCTCCCTTGGAGGCATCAAGTTCTGCTCTATATCTTCTGTTAACTTGTAATTTTTGTCCAGTAACGGGTCATATAGACTATTTACCTCAATGGTCCTTGCTGTTCATGGTTCTCTTGCTTAACCAAGTGTATACCCTGTTAGCCGAAGACCTGACTTGGAATCCCAATGGAAGCAAACACAAGTTTCTATTCTTACAATAAGAATATATAAGAGTAGTGTTAACCAATTGAGTATAGTAGTGAGTTACATATATTGCAAATCTTCTGGAAGTCTCAGCAGTTATTTATTTGAGGTTTTCTGTCTTGTAAACTACCTTGAAGATGTCTTATTGGATATGAAAAGGTCAGTCTTTCTATTTTGGTGAATTAACAGATTAATAATCATTTGAACAACTGTAATCTGGAAACTGTTCTAACAAAACAAACTCAAGTCTTAACTGACACTTGTTGGATTAAATATAGACGGTAAGGTTACAAGGAGAAGCATACCTGAGGATACTATGGTGGATTCTAAAGATTGTGCTGCCGTTTGGTTTCCATGTATTGCTAAGAATTTGGTCTCGAGTAAATTAATTTATCTTATCCTGTATGTGCTATATGAAAATTTCATCCCTAATAAGCTGTCTCCCCTACTCCATAATTGGTATTATTACTATGTGGTTTTTTTCATCTGACAGGGAACCTAATGTGAAAACTAGATGGCCGGGCTGATTGAGCTTAAGATTCTGAAAAAGTTTATCATTAACTTACATGTAATATTTGGATTTGTCCATGGCCAAATGGTCAGGCCCTACAAACATTGACCTGTTTACCAAACCTAATTGACATTCAAAATGTATCTTGGATATACTATCTAATTGATTGTTCACACTTTTATTCTAGATAAGACTTTCCAATAGTAAAAAGGTGTAAAACGTTGAGTTCCAAAATTATTGCCACAACTTGAGCTCTCAAGACACAGTATCACCCCCATTCCTGATAATCATTATATCCTCATCATCACATCCCTACAAATTCCATGCCAACCTATTTTCTACTTATGGAAAGCTATAGAGACAAATGCTTAATTGAATGCTGTATCTCGCAACATTTTACAGGAATCACGCACATACACACACATATCAATACAGACATGTTTTTCTTTTGTGAAGATGTTTAGACCTGTTAATTGTATGTTGTCTTTGATTCCTTAATTCCTATTTAAGTACATGTCTTAATCTCTTCCAGGATACCTGTCTTTGTCGTAGATACATGGTCATTAACCCAATGCTTCAGAAGTTAGGCATCCACATAGTTCTTACATCCTTGTCTGTCTTAGTTAACCCTCAACTTTATTTTCCTCACACCTTGTTAAAGGCTGTCTCCCATTAGGGTTCCTCTCTTGATACCACTGTTGTAATTAGTGTCAATACTGTCTGTAGTCTTTGTTCTGTTTCCTCAAGACTTAGCCAGGCTATTTCTCTCTCAGCTATACACATCCAAGCAGTGTTGAAGTTTATATTGTTACTCCAACTATTATAAAAAAAACATGGATCACAAAAATATTTTTCTTGAATTGAATAATTGCTTGAAGAAAAATTTATCTACTATGCAGTCTTGCGGCCTAAATTGAGTGCATTTGATCATGCTACCTTTAGGGAGAAGATACCATCTGAATTGCCCTACTTTGACTACATGTTACAAACAGAACTGCTCTAGTTATCATTTTAGATGGGTCGTTATTAGGACACATCAATCAGGTTTAAGGGTTACACAATCTGAAGTACCCAATTTTATTTAAGGTATCTGATGAAAATATGGGAATATTTATTTTTAAAACCCTAGCTGAAAGAAATATGCCCCTCCCTCGCCAATTGCCTGTCTGAATGTTGGTTGTGGATGTAATTAAACTAAAATGGAATTAGAATTTAATTTGGCTTTTGAAAATGTGTGTTTATTTTTCCATATCAATTCCAAAACAACCGGCCTGTGTTATATCAGGATAGTATTAATATTTACCCAAAATATGACGGTGTTGACTGCGGTGTTGGAAATTGTATCAGGTTTCCACAATTTCTGATGAGATAAATTGTTTGGCAGAGGGTGACAAGCCTTAGTAAATTTAGTGAAATAAGAGAGGGTTGTCCTGTTGGCCAGGCTAATGCCTGCTAGCCATGGTAGACAGAGGTTCCCCAATCCAGCTCTAGTCCTGACCCAGCAGTATCTTCCTAGCTCTCTTTAGTTCAGCCTGATCTCAATGGTCAGTATTGATTAGGGAATAGGCCTCGGTTGGCTTCCTTCTCTCTTCTATTGATAGCATTTGTCAACCCATTGAGTAATGGTGCTGGTCTGAAGTTTGACCAAGCTCCGCTTATTGTCCACATATAATAGGGAGCCCTACCTCTTTTACTGTGGGCTTTACCCAACTAGATTGAAGAGGGATACTGTGACTGGGTGTACTACAGGCTGGGTGGTGGTCACACAGGAAGGACAGCTGGGATAGTCAGCAGGGGGTGGCATGGATTTCTAAAGTCAGGATTTTCATAGTGTCCAGTACCAAAAGCCTGTATTTCCACTGAAGAGTTTAACAAAATACACATTGAAGAAGTGTAATTCTGACTCAATAATTGGGCATTTATTTTGTCCTCTCATCAGGAGATAGTGACAAAAGAGCAACAACAGTAACAGTACCATTTACACCTTAATGTTATTATCAACATTTTTCTAAACAGTTTTAGATGTTAAAGTGCAGCCTGATGATGCTGACTATTTGGAAAGTACAAAGGTGATACCGACTTAGTTCTGTAATGTATTTAAAGTAAATTGTTAGAGATGGAAGTTGAAATCAGACTCTGGAACTATTGTTATTTAAAGTAAGGCTAAAACGATATTGTACCCCTTGAGTGACCACCTACATTTCACTGTTCTTTACAACCTAAACCAGATTTGTGGAACAGCTACTTCACAAAACACTTTAATATACAACAATGATATCCAATTGTATGAGTAAATGGGATTTGTGAATTGGATTGGTAAAACAAAATTGATGACTTTTTAGACATGTCCCATTCATAAAGCTTAAGGCTTTTTCCATGCCCTCAAGTTTTCAGTATCATACAGTTAGAAAATTATAGTTTCTAAAAGATACTTCATACCATTCTTTAAAAATGGAGTGTTTTTTTTTTCATTCTTTTTCTTTAGTAAGCCAATTTTTGTCTGATTATGCACTGAAGACGTGCATCTTGAGCTAGTAGTATTACAGCTAAAACAATAAATAAACAAATAGCTGTAAAAAGTAGATGTAAAGTTAAATCTTGAACCACTTTGAATATTATAGATTCAAAATTCATCCTTCCTCAAATTTTTTAATGGAAGATAAATTTCTACAATATAATAATTACTATTTTACAATGTGCTGGTATGTAAACTGTTAAATGGACGAAACACTTACAGACATGTGACAATGTGCTGGTATGTAAACTGTTAAATGGACGAAACACTTACAGACATGTGACAATGATGCGATGAGGTAACAATGAACATTATCTCTATAATCAAAAAGTGGCCTGTAGCTTAGTTGTTAGCATGTCTGCTTACTAATCCTACTTAGATGAAATGTTCATGGGTTGGAGTCTGCCTGTGGACCATCATGTTTATGAGTGAGTCACAGGATATAGATCCGATTGCAGTCAATCTAAGCTATGTCATATTGCTGTAGGTAATTGCATGCAGGCATTGTCTTCTATCTTGAAATTCTGCCATTTGCAGGAAATGAATGTATTAAACCTTAAGTACTACAATATAAATAACATATTTTCAACTTTGAACCTTACTTCAGACTGAAAAGAAACATAACATTATCCATATTATGAGAGAATAGTCTGCAAGTTAATGATTCATTTATTAAAGTTAATATATTTTGGTAAAAAAAAAAAGATATATTGTACTATAGGGTTTATATGGTTATTTGTTTATATTGTGGGCACTTTGAATATTACCACCTAGTCTAGCTATTGGCAGTACATTCTGTGCTTAGCCATGCTGCATTGATGTAGCAATACAGGAGTATTATCTTTCTAACAGAACATACATACTTTACATTTAATGGTTGTGTTGATGTTGTGCACAAGCCATAAGTATGTAGGTAAAATATTGGAGTTAAACAACAATATCAGTTTTGTTATTGCTGCCAATATCATTTAAATATGTTTTTGAAATAGATCTATCTTGCTTTTGTCATTTGCGTATTTATTATGATCTTCCTCTTACATAGACTCTTGGTCGTCTATGACTTTTGCAATCGTTTACGTCTGTTGGTCATGTGATGTATTGTCATTTTAGGGCAAGTGAATTGAGATTGTGAAGAAAATCAATCTGAGAAACTTAACAGGATTCAGTGTGAGTGAGTGGCTGGATGGCATATTAAGTCAGTCTCAGTTAGTTCCACTCTAGTGCAGTCACAGATAGGGACTGATACACAATTCTATCATCTGTAAGACTCCTCGAGAGGGTGTATTACAGCAATTGTGTGCTCAACAAGCTTGTCAGAATTGATACTCAAACCATCATGGCACATGATAAATACTTTGTCTGAATTTATGTATAAATGCAATTTTGTGCGGTTTGCTCAATTACTGTGATGCTTTTCCCATTTATTTTCCATTGTGGTTGGCAGCGAGGCAGTAGGAGTGGGACCGTGGAGGGATTTGTGCATTGATTAGTGGGTTTATTGAGAGAGGCTTCACTGTAGGAGGTACAGGTTTACATTACCCTACCTTCATAGTCAGACCAGTGGGGGGAGAAATGCCCTCTATAACAATAGGCCTTCCTCAACCTGAATAGGGAAGAAGTTTACTTTGCCAGTATTTTTGTTGGACACTGTACAAAGACTCCCATCTCTGTATAGAGCATTGATAAAATAACAAGATTCAACAGAGAGTACTACAAGTGTATTGTATTCCAATCATATAACACTGATTTAATATAATTTTTTTTTCCTCAGCAAAAACTGAAGAGGAAACTTGGCGCTCATCAAGCATCGGACAACAACTCCGCGGACTGTGGACCATTTTCCTTCAATGATGATCCTGTAGAGAGACCAGTACTTAAAAAGCGTGCAGGAGGTGTAGATCTTTCTGTACAGATCGTTCAACAGATCAACTCCCAGCCAGAACACAGCAGTCGCACAATAGAGACAAATGTGACTGTGAGCTCCACTCTGAAACCCTTCCATGATAATGGCAATACAAGTTCTCCACATCTGCCATCTTCAACCAGCATACGGACATCAACCAGTGTGGAATGTAAGCAGGAACCAGTGGATGACAACCACTGTGTAGAATCCCAAGGTGGACATCCAGCTTTTAATTCCGAGTTTGAGGATGATCTCCAGGCTCTGTTAGAAACATTGGAGAAAGAAGGGGGCCTTAGTGAGGACATGCTCAATGACTTGGCCACCAATATTGATAAACTAGATGATGTGTGTTATAAAGTGAGTAATGACTCCAAAGACAGTGCTTCCAATGACTCAATGAGCGTATTAAGCCCAGGACATCCTAAGGGTAGCTCACCTGCTGTGCAGCCTGCCCAGTCGGGTAACTCCACACCCATGAGTCAAATGTATGACGTTAATCAGAACATGGAGAGTTTACAGTCAACTGTGCCAATGGGCCAGTTCCGTAGCACATCTCAGTCCCAGATGAGTGGTCTGGCAGAGACTGGGCGTGCTGCAGAGACCTTGAAACAAATGGCTGCTCATCATCAGAATCAACAGCCACCACCCGCATATGGACCTATTAAATCATCCCCCTTATCCCCATTCCCTGATAATCTCCATGAAGAACGATACATACAACCACGCAATGGATTTGCTAATTATCAACAACAAGGTTATTCAGCCTTACCTCAACAAACGACTCAAAATACCTCCATGTATCCATACAACCAACAAGTGAACTCACATGTCCAAATGAGCCAACAGGTACAACAAAAAGATGGTCACTTAACATATGGGCGAACAAAGCCATTATCACACTTTCCAGACCCCATGGCTGCTCAAGCCAACCAAGGACAATCCCCTTCTTCATTACAACAGTTACAGAATCAGGTTCGAGCACAATTTACCAATGCTCCTAACACACAAATGCAAATTTCACAAAGTCAGCAAATGCAAATTTCACAAGGTCATCAGCGTATGCAAATGTCACAATCTCAACAAATGCAAATGCAACAGCCCCCACATCAGTTCTCAATGTCTCAACAGCAAAGTTTTAGCATGGGTCCAAGTATTCCACAAAATCAAGGTCAGTTTGTGAATGACCCGGTGAAAATGCAAATGTACCAAGAAAAGATGCGACAAGAACAGCAACAACAGTTACTGGAGCACCAACGTCGTGCTCAGATGCAGCAGTACATGAACAGACCTCCGCCAGAATATAAAATGCAAGGGTCGGTTAGTACCGCCAGTCCAGCCTACCCTGTAAATGGTGGCACTATGGGACCAAGCCCTTTACAGACAATGCAGAATATGGTGAACCAAACTAACACTATTCCAGGTTATTCACAAGTGAAGTCTGAGGTAAATACAATGAATCCTCAGAATGCAGGCATTCAGGGGGGCTCAGTACATGGGGTCCAGTCTATGTCCAGTGCTGGCACACAGGGGATGCACCCTGACATGGTGCCTAATAACACCCCAATGGACAGCTACACAGCTCAGCAAATGCAACAGAGACAGCAAATGTTCAAACAATCACAAATGGCTGCTGTTGTATCTCGCCCAGTGTCGGTCAATATGACCAGAGGCCCACGCCCAGCCGCACCCACATATAGCAGTACGATAATGCGAAATCAAAGACCACCAAATGTAAATGTTGGGCCAGAGGGTTTAAACATTTCACAACCTAGAAACCCTGTGGAATGGTCAAGGCCTATGTTGAACAGTGCTCAACAGCGGCACCCAGGGCCACCACAAGGGGCTCAAATGGGTAGAGGGCCAGCCCCAACGAACATTATGTCATATGCACCTTACTCCAATACTGTGGCAGGCATGCAAATGCAACAGCAGCGGACAGGGCAGGTGACAGCTATGCAGGGCCAAAATGTGGTCATGCAAAATAACGCTCAATCTATGATGCAGCAAATGTCGCAACAAATGGTGATGCGACAGACTGGCTCCTCCCCTTACCCTGTGAATTCGTCAAACTCTTTATCAAACTCTGCTCATCCCCAGGCTGCTCCTAACTCATTCAGCGCGCCCACGTCACAGGCAGAATTCCCACTCGACTTCCTGGACACAACTCAGTCCACAAACCCAGACTTCTTTGAAACAATGGTCCAAAGTACCAACTCCTCTGATTTTGCGATTTTGGATGAACTTTTGGGCAAATAGAGTCTTGCAAACGTTGTGTGTTTTAATAGAGCATTGTGTTTATCCGTGGATGAATGAGAGGAACCCAGAGTGGGAGATATTTTTAATTCTGTTTACACTTTGTGTCTGTGTATGTATAATATACATGTATATATATATATATAATGTTAATAGACTCTCATCAGGACCAAACTTACCAGTATTAAACCTGAAAAAAAAATAGTGCTGGTAACAGATATTTCCTTATCATATTTTTGTTAAATTTTTAGAACGAACTTCATAAGCTTGCATATCTCATAGCTTGAGTTGTTTTAGTTTGCATAATGAATTTGTTAGATTTGTCCAAAATAGTTAAATTTGTAGGAAGAAATGTTTGCAATACTCATATTATCGGTCGGTCGGAAATTTCCGCGGTAAAGATACTGAATTTCCTTTGACTTTCTTGCTGTTAATTAGCTAACACAGTTACTCGTTACCAATCCATTCCATAAATGTCCGTAACAGTCATTTCGGTTTGTTTCTTTATGACGTCATGAAGCTATCACTTCCCGCCAGAAATTGTTGCCACCCTTTTTCTACTACAGTATGTTATACATTCTTCATTTTGTTAAACATTCAAACAACCACACTGTTTTCTTTGCCACATGTTATTGTTTCATGCGCCATTTGAAGGCTGTTTTATTGAAATAAACTATGAGGATTATGGATATAAGTTAATGACTTTTTGAAAATTGTGTTTCGTGATTCCGTGATTCTGGAATGATGAAAACATTTGTGAATGTTGCTTTTATTACAATATGGCACATATAGATTCGAGATAAATAATATAGAAAAGAAACTCTCTGTTGGCTTAGACGCTACAATAATGAGGGTAGCTTGAATCGTCGCGACTGTTACCGGCATAAGCTGGCGATCTGTGGAGAACAGTAGATTAAGATTTGGAGCGTTTAGGGGACCCTGTGTGAGAGAGTTGAGTCTTAGCGCCTTCGTTAGTGCTTCTCATTAAATCAGATTAGAGGAAGACATGAGAGATGGCCTGTCGCTGTAGCTTGGCTGGGACTTGAACAAGCCGCGCGCTGGTCTGAAGGGTCTGGCCATGTTCTCAAAGAAACTGACAGCGGACTGAGGAGAATCTACCCTGATTACTAAATGGGCACACCGAGGGATCGGTGCCGCTGTAAAATGATACCCAGTGTGGTGTGATAAAAAGGTTCTGTTATACAACCCCATGGCGACCTGTCACGCGGGCACCCTTAACGCTGACTGTCGCATCGACAACCTTGATAAAACCGATTGGCCAGACTCACACACAGTTTATAGAAGAAACCAGTTTATAAATAACGATTATATGCATGTACATTTATATCGTCTTTTTTTTAAAAAGTGGAAATCTTAAAGCAATTTTAAGAATAAAATGGAAGTTCTAATCTGATTTAAGCCATACAACTTTTTTACACAGAGAATAAAAAGAATATATATATTTTCAATACTTTGTTTCCTATATATACCCAACGGTCCCGGGTTCGAATCCCGGTGAAGGCGAGCAAATTTTTCTCTCTTCATTTATTCAAAATAGATATATGCCGAAACACAGTTGGCCGTATTAATTTGTTTTCCCCCCGTTAGTATGGAATCTGCATTTCTTTGCCATTTAGTTTTGAGGGAGTTGAAGGCAATATGTTCGTTCCTTAGCTTAAAATCTACCAAAGGCCGGCCTTATTCATCGCTTTTCCAGACAGAACACAAACTATTAAATGAAGAGTGCTTAGTGCAGTGCTTCGACTAGCGATAAACAAGATCTAATTGTAATTCGCGTTGATCATTTATATTAACTTACTATTGAGCAATTTTACAGTACCACCCCTCGTATATAGTTCCAGGTGATCAGCGCATGGCCGATTTGACCTATATAATAACCGTAACCTGGTCGCCCAATATAATTTAGCTATATGTTTGTGTTATTTTTCTTAAGAAGTAGAATTCGTCAATTCTTGTTTGCTGTGTCGGCTAAATGACGAAAATGACAAACTGTAATAATTTAGGAAGAGCACTCAAAACTTTGTCAAATAGAGTTAATCAAAAACTGATAAAACATTAGAATGGCCAACTTCGTAACTTTGTCATTTGTTTTTTGTTTTACATTAGAAACGAAGAGTTAGACTATCGCCCATATAATTGGGTTGAGTCATTCACATTGCCTTTAGCTGATAAATTAAATAATAATAATAATGATTTATTAAAAAATATAATATTAGAAAAACATATTAATCTAGCACATATAGTCTGAACGAGCCAGTGCAAATCATTCTTATATGTATCCTTCCTTCATTTCTTTATTCTCGAATATATTTAGTCTAGTTTGCTGAGACAAAAATTGGTAAAACTAACATATATATTTTAGGTTAAAAGGTAGTCAAAATTATATGCTATATAGTGAAAAGACAAATTCTATATTATGATTATAATTATTCAAATTTTAGCATGTAACTTAATCTCAAAAGATGTTTTAAGAAGTGATGGGATTCTCTCGTCTGTATTGGACTATAGACACTGTTTTTTATCCAAGGTTGTGTACTGCCAGTAATCGACTAAAGCAGTCTGACAATTGTGTTAAGAACTGTTTGCAAAATTCCTGAGCAGTAAAGATAAACCTTGTACTAGTGCTTCAGATTCTACGAAGAAACCGGTTTATTTCTCGAAAAGTGTTCATCGTAGAAATCGTCTTTCGGCGGGCATCAAAATGTATCCTTCGCTTTTTTTTTAAAGTTCGCAAAGGTTTTTTTTTTTAAATTTGTTCCGAAACCAGAATTATATACGATTTCCTTGGCCAGACAACAACTTGTACTGACAAATAGTGTAAAGTAACTTTTTGTATAAGGGATGATTTTTTTTGCGCTTAAAGACCTATTTTACCAGCTACATAATTTTTTTGTAGTTGTAGAGGTCATCGAATCCATACATATGTTTCTGTTCGTGTCTATGCCATGTATAGCGGTCTTCTTTATTAGGAGTGCGATATTGACAAGGTCGCCTATTACATTTTCGTGAAGTTAAACGGAAAAAATGCTATTTTCTTTATTGGTTATGAAATTGATAAAGGAAAGGGCGCATAAAATACACTAATCCTATCGGTTCTAATGTATAAGAGTATTGAAAGTCTGAAGATATCTATATTTCGCCATCAGAATAGTAATGTACAAGTTGACACAACTGATTTTTTTTTTTTTTTTTTGCTTTTATAAAATACTAATAACAATAAAAGCCATTCATGAAGGTAGAGATGTTAAAAAAGAACGAGATTGTTTAGTACTTCTATATTGTGGCGGAACTATGCTAATCGTATCCGTGGTAGCCAAGAATACCAGTCTTGCTTTGTACGATTTCTATAGCGAGCTATTTTGTACGATAAAATTTCTTAACACGCTTATAATGCCTTATAAATGGGATTTTTATTTCCTGGTGTTAATCTTAAAAATTCCAACTAAAATGCTATCGTGTTTTATTTTTGACGGATGTGCGATAACTCTGTATACTTGACTTAGTGGTTTTCTGTCTAAACACGAAATGGCAGTGACAAGCTTGCTGTGTTCACTGCGGACATGCTTATTAAACTGAGGCACTTATTTACTTGTTTTCCGCTGAGGCCGAGGACAAACATGGACGTGTTTGATATTGTGTGTTTATCTTGCGAGTCCAGCTCGTTAGCTCTCTATTGACGTTTTGTCACTCTTAAATTCTTCACGTACAATTGACCACATTTTATACATATATTGTACCGAAGGCTCTGGTTCTGGTTCTGGTTTAAACCTCGACATCTTTATCTAGAAATCGAGAAAGAATGATATTAAAGATGCTCGTATCATTTGTTTTCAACTTCGAAAAGCTGAATTAAAGTGTTTCTAGTTTTGTGATTCCAGTCGTATAAAAGCATGTTGATCTTTCCTCACACGTATTTTCTTTAAAATGATATGTTTTATTTATGGGACAATATAGCTCTTACAAAGTTATTGTATCCTTGGTGTTTATTGTGATTTGTCGTGAACGCTGATTTCTCGGAACTATATATAGCCTCCAAAGTTTGTTTAGACTTTCGGGAAACTGGACAAAGGTATTAACACAATAGGAGTTTAGAGCTGACCAGTGTGCCTTGTCCAAGCAGGTGTTGTAGAGCCGGGCACCTGTCAGCTACTCCCTCTCTCACATCTCGATCAAATTGTAGGTCTCGATGCACAGGCGTTTAGAACAAGAGAACAGCAGACACAAAGAGAGCCGTCTCCCTAATGCAGACTCTAGGTTAGCCAATTTACATGGAAACAAGAAAATATATATCAATGTGAATTTAATGTTATTAAAAGTCCATGGATAAAACTAGTGATAAACTCTCCCATCGTCTACATGGGATCTTATAATTCAGTTATCGGTCAGCGCATTTGGTTTGGTATGGGGGGTCTCCAATATATACCTATACATGTGCAAATTGTCAATAAATTAATCCTGAAATTACTATTAACAACAATATAGACCGTGTGGGAGTGTTGCCCGATTATAGACATGTGCATGTCTTAACAGTAAGCTGTAACTAAGGTAAGAAACCACTGCCGATTATAGACATGTGCATGTCTTAACAGTAAGCTGTAACTAAGGTAAGAAACCACTGCCGATTATACAAACCTATAACATTATCAACAAGTTTATTAGAATTTCAGGAAACACCTGATGATAAATTTGAATTACACTGCAATGTAATGAAGGGACGTCGCAATCGGGGACCGTTCTACCAGACATGTCTTCGGAAATTCGAGATGCATTGTATAATCTGGGACCTAACCTGTAACCTGTAACATGTTAGGTCTCAGGTATAACTGCGTTCTAAGTATTACTGTAGACGGTCACCTTATCTCTATAAAATAATATGGTGGAGGGTTTTACTAGTCCACTTCGACTCGAAGAGGTTTTTGTGGTAAAAACTACTGTTTCAATCTCTCAAGAGATCCTCTTTGTTTGTCTCTGGAGCCGATCCAAGTTTTGGCTGCTACTATAGCCAGTTTCTCTTTACTGAACTATAAAGTATCGGGTTAAAACTCAATTCCTTTAAGTGTATAAGTTCTAATATATATTCTGGAAGCCAGTTTCATAACAATGAGGATGCGATTGAGAAGAGTCAATATTGAAATTCGAAGGCTGTGTATTGGTAATAAGCTAAGTAGACGTGGGGAAGTTGTCTCACGATATCTGTTTGTCAATGAACCACGTGATATCGATTGGGCTAACTCCCTCTCGTGAGTTGGCCTATTCATGGTCCGTCTCGAATCTTTTTTGAGATACAAATTGGCGATTGTCAAGAACACGCTAAATGTTGCCAGACGTATTACACATTGGCAATAGATTAAGTGTGATTTAGTCGTTATAAAACATATCTGTTATATTAGACCGCCATTTCCCACCCGTACATATACGTCCATACTACTATTAATTAACATCCTTTCTGTAAAACTTTACTATATCCGTCGTATAGGCCTACTAAAGATGTCACGAACAGGACCGGCGACGCTTTCATGGATAACTTCTCAAATTCATTGGCATAAGTTTAACGGCAACTTTGCTAATTTCGAGAGAACAAGTGACCCGCCAATGAACTGAGTTATTTAACGCGGCGCACCCTTCTGTTCTGTTCTCGGACAAATGTAGTAAGTCACATTTTGAAACTACGATCAAAAGCCTTCATTTGATTCTAATGTGTTGTTTCAGTGGCATTTAGAAGCAGTAACATAACAATCCATAGAATCGTCTTATATGATTCTAATGACTTGTTTATTGGGTGACTCTGATCTATACTCTGAAAAATGGTTAGATTTCTTTTTCAATATAAATTACGTTTATGGCTAATGGAGGGTAAAACCTGGTAAGTCCCATAATGAATCGAACTTAATTTTAGCCAAAATATGATTCATTAGGGCTTTCCACAGCTTCTATAGCTGCCTTCTCAACACCATATACCGTTAATCCATTGAAATCAAAACTTCAGTAGTTATTCAAGACGACCAGCACGATTAGGGCTGAAGGCGTATATCAATGAATCCATTATCATTATGACATATTTCCACCCCAAAAATCTTCGCTTGCTTGAAAGCTGGGAGAACCAAAAGTTTTGATTTTTCAAAAAAAATGTGATGATATCGATTGCTGGCTATGAAAAACTTCTCAAATATAAAGACTAAATTGCTGAGTGAAGCCTACTCGATTCATTCTGCATTTAAATATATTTTTGTTTTCAGTGTTTCCCTCCACCGGGTATCTGGCTCTAATATATTGTATGTATATATTTAAGAAGTTGGGTTAATTATAAGGTTTAGATTCACAATACATATTACATACGTTCCATCGGATGTTAAAATGAAATATATTTCAGTTATGGGTCGTTTGTTTGAAGAATGATTAGTTATATAGGATTACTGTATAATCAACCAGACCTCACAGTAGGCCCCTATGCCTATAACCACGTGGAACTAGGGCTATAGTTCTATCTGCAAACATAGAGCAAATTTTGTATTGTCGTCAGTCCGTGGGACAATTTGGCGATTCCACTTAACCTGAGCCGGATAGATTTCATCGGTCTTTATTCTCCCTTACTCTATGAGATTTCACGGCTGAGCGAACCCGGCTATACACTCGTACCGCTAAACGTTCTCAGGCAGTCAGATGACACACAGACATTACTTGTAAAGGGCGCTCAGTCACAATGAAACATACCTATACATCAGTATGACTTATTTCCGCTTTATATCAGTTTGCCCTGTTGTGGCCAGCCAGGGGTCAATTGGTGTATCTAGTGTGGGAGACGGTGGGTGTGTGGGCAGATTAATAGAATAGCCGACAGATCGTTAATTCATCTGTTAATGTAGTATTTGTGTTTGCGATTCTCTTGTGGGATTCTAATATATTTTCACATTAATATTGTGTCGAAGCTAATGGAGGTAAAGATATTGTAAAGAGGTGTTTCTGTACCAGATTCTACTGTTCTCAGTATATGCTTTATTACACTCTCGAATGGTTAAATGACGATTATAGCCGAATTTACCATGTTTGAGATGGTGGCATTATTGCACCTGGATTATAAGAGCATAAATCACCAAGGTGGATTGTATCCAACATCACAGGCAATCCATGGTGATAAAAACATGAATTTGGATTTGAAAACTCTTCTAACATATAATGAGCTACTTTAAAGAAGTTATCACGTATAACGCTACTATATGAGTTATATCACTCACAGGTGAAGTTATCCCGTATAACGCTACTATATGAGTTCTATCA